>BGPR01002667.1:101923-146493 GCA_013235015.1 Araneus ventricosus
TTATTACTTTAAAAAATTTTCATGGCGATAATCACGAATGCCTATTTGAGTTATCTTCCTGGTATGACGAAATACCCGATTTGAAGGTTAATTCTTTAATAACATTGCAAAAGAGCCGCTTTATAACTGATAAATTACTGATTTAAAAAACAAAAAGTCATAAAAATGGACTGAAAAGTTCAAGTTTCGAAGTTCTCCATTTCATTTGCTATTAAAATGCAGGAAAAAGTAACTTTACTCATTCATCACTCTTATCAGTCCTATAAGAATTTTTTCGCTTAGTATTCTAACCTCAGCACAGCATAGAATATCTTATGCTTAACTTCCAAAACATCGATGTGAAATCTGCTTTAAGTCTGATTAATTCATCAACTGTCTCCGAATTTTAAAATTGTCAGTCCAGTGTCATTTCACGTGAAAGTCTTTCTGTACTTAATAATATACAGAAAGTATATTATTAAGTACAGAATATAATAATATTGGTAATATTCGTTTAGAGCGCCCTCTGTAAATTTAATATAAATAATGGATGATCGAGTAACGAACGGTTCGGACTGCAAACAAATCGTACAAAGTAAACTTTAGCGAAAGATGTTTTAAATTAAGACAGCAGAGGCATAAGCAAATTACAAACACTTCGCAGAGAAACTCAAGAAGAAGCAACATTGTGTGCAAGGCTGCCGAGAGCCGAGCTTTGGGGCACCGGGTCAAAGTGTTGGCATACGCCCCACCCACTGGCATGCGGGGCCCCTTGCGAATTATGACTGTGGTGATTAATCAGGGACGGAAGCCTTTCTTCTAGTTTCCCGGTCATGTCACATATTGTTGCAAAAATGTGACTTCTAGCCACCTACTGTAATTTCGTTTAATATAATAAGGATGTGTCAGCTTTACATTCAGAAACCAGTTGGAGTGGTCTCCCCTAAACTTTCTCGTATACTCCTAACACATCTGGAGAAATAAGCTAAAAGGCAGTAAAACAAACAAGCGTCCCTAACGCAGTTGAGAAAAAATGCTTGGGAATTGGAAGCTTGGAGGCGAAAGGCGTGGGTAGAAGCGGAAAGGATTAGCGCAAGTGAATCGCGCGATTACGCAGTAACGACCTCTCGTCATTGTGTGAGGAGAAAAGACAAATAGGCGATTTGAACACCTTTTTTTTTTGACCGATTCAAACGAAAATTGGGCGCGGATCTACAATTAATATTAGCAGGCCTCATACCAAATTTTATTTATCAAGGCCGTTGGGTTTACGAGTTATTACGTTTAGAAGTATGCGATTATACAGACCGACAGACAGTGAACCCTTTGACGGATTTTTTCTAACATTTGATGCAGACCTACATTCCTGATGATAAAACTGTGTACCAAATTTTATCCATCTATCTATTCAAGTGTTTGAGTTATAGTGTTCACATGAATGCGGACAGACGGACAACTTCCCGTAGATGGAGTTTGGCCAAAATTTGGTAGAAACCTGAAAATTATGTGTCAAGATCACATACCAACTTTCATCCCTGTATCTCTAATAGTTTTCGAGTTATCGTGTTCACAGACAGACATACAGATATAATTCCAAAATTGTGTTTTTCGAACTCGGGGAGGTCTAAAACGTGGAGATTCGTCAACATCTCGAGTTCGAATTTTTTGACGATTACAATACTTTCTCTTTGTGTACTTCGTATACAAGAAAGTAAAAAGGAATATAAAAACATAGTTCAACTCATGCCGGGCTGTATTTATGACGGATAGAAAAATATTCTTGAATATAAGAAAAAATTATTTTTCCTAGTCCGGAACCAGTCCCCCCCCCCATCTGGGCCCCTGCTCCAGGATTTTATCTCTCCTGCCACCCTCTCTCTTTCGGGCTTGTCTCTGTGTTAAGATCTGTAGAACTGCAACTTTGCTGTAAACTTTTGACACCACTGCAGAAGATATGAACAGACGAAAGTGTTATAAGAAAGGGTTGCCAGAATTAGCAGCGAACAGATGAGAACAGAAATCGAAAGTGTGAAGTGTGATCTTTTGTACGTCTGCGAATGCTTTCGAGGACGAGATTATGACATTTTTGTACATAATCGTTTTGCTCGCTACATAGTTGATTTCCTGGTCTCTGAAACTTTGTAAGAGCTTTTCTGAACCTTTTTATTACCCTTTAAAACATAATTGGATTTTTTTTTCCAATCGCTATTTATATCCAACGTTTGCAAACATGTTCAAATACCGTTATTCATATATAAAGCTTTATTAGTATAATAAGAATCAACACTATAATAGTACAAAGTAAACATATTAGTGTGTGAAAGTCGCGGGATGCAGCAGAAATTAGACTTGCTTCTTACCCGCGGAAATAGTGGGATAAGCACTTGGAGAGTTAAAAAAAGTCAAATTAAAAACAGTTTTTAAAAACTCATTTTTATCAGTGTTCTTTAAAAGTATGATTTTTTTTCAATTGTTTTTACTTGTTAGTCATTAATCAATATTTCATTATTATAAATATTATCGAATCTTGAAATCAACTTTTTCTTAAATTGCATTTTCATTGGGCACAACTGTGTATTTGTCTACAGAATATGCGTTTCAACTCTCGTATCACTTTAAATAATACCATTTAATTTTCCATTTCTAACAATAAATTGCTTCTGTAAACTTCCTGCAATATATGATTCACCGTTTAATGCAACCTAATTATCATTTTACAGATCAGATTAACCAGGAAGATGTTAAAGTACCAAAGTGAGTATATCTTGCCATTGCCCTTTAACTTAATTTTAATGCATGCATCAAAAACCTCTGCATTTGATTATTTGATTGATTTTGATTTTTATCGTGCAAGGACCGCATTTTTTTACACAACCAAACATGTATCTCGATAAAATTATGATAAAATATTATGAAATTACTAGTAAGACCCAGATGTGATGAATTTTTGACTTGAGAATTAACATTCTGAAATTTCATTCTAAAATTATGGGTCTAGTTTAGTTTGATTAACGTCCCGTTTTGAAGCTACACGTAGGCTATTTTGGGTTGTACTTCGTCAATTTAAACCACGATCAGATGGCGAGGACCTGAGTTCGCGTTTCCCTCTCCAGCCTTGGTGGCCTTGGGCAGAATCTCGGCTTCAGAATCGAAGGTTCGCGGGTTTGAGACCCAATTCCACGAAAAATCCGCCGAGTCGTCTGAAGCATATTCATCCGTCGAGAGTCGCTGGTTGGGTTCGAATGTTGGAGAGGGGGATGGCAGCTCAGGTGTTGGCCTCGTCATTTGACCATGCTTCAAAATTACGAAGTCCGCCCCTGAATAGCCCTCTTGTAGCTTAAAAAAGGAACTTTAACCCTTTGAGGACGACTTTCACACGGGTGCGCTATCTGCTGGTACCGTTCAGGGTTCGGCCATCCTCAAAGTGTCAATCTAACTTAACAAAACCCTTTCTAAACATCCTATTCGTATCAACGAGGGGACGTTTGACCCACCGTGGCTGCTTAATCATGCACCAGGTCCAATTCTCGGGGGATTTTCGAGTGAATCTAGTCTCATATCCACCAATCCAAAGCCAGGAACTCGCAACCAGCCCACTGTGGCCGCATATTTACGGATCCTACTATGGTTTGGATTGAGGTCGCTTTTTAATGGCTCTCAGCGTCACGTGATTTCGCTTGCTTCTAAATGATGTCATAGGAGCTCGCTTGGTTCGGATCTCGATTTTTGCCTTAGCTATTGTATCATGGAAAAACCAAAATTATCTTTTAATTAATATTATTTGGATATTTCTAAAGGGAATGATGAATTCAAGATAAAGATAATTTTGGTTTCTCCATGATACAATAACTAAGACAAAAATCGAAATCCAAACTAAGCGCGCTCCTATGACATCATTCAGAAGCAAGCGAAGTCACGTGACGCTGAGAGCCAATGAAAAGCGACCGCAATCCAAACCATAGTAGGATCCGTAAATATGCACTGTGGCCGATGTTCAAACTTCGCAAACTAATTCGTAAATACACAATTCGTATTAATTTTATTCAGTTCGCTTACCTGTCAATAAAGGACTCGTAGGCAACATGTTAGACATACTCCAATCTTAAACCACATAAAATTTATGTAGAGGAGAATTTACATCTTACTTTATTTCCTTTGCGAATTTAATCTAAAACCGCACACCCAGATGGCAGCACGTAACGGCCCAAACGTCGTCGAAGGACAGTTGAAGAGAAAACTGAACGAAGTGCATTCCAGAACAAACGGGGACCACCACTTCTTCCCGCACAGTCGAGAGCGCAAGACCTGTGTCCGCTGCCTGGAGCAAGATCCGAAGACGGGCGTGGCTATGCGATGACTTCGTAACTGCTTTTGTTAAGCCTAACGGCTCTTCATGTTCCCTCACTACTATCTTTAGTTCTAGATCAATAAGCAATTGCTAACTTTAAAATACAATGATTCCCTATAACTTTCTTTTCTTTAATCTGTAAATATTTTCTTTGTAAATATAATTGTGTTTCAATAAATTGTGTTTGTTTAACACAGAGACTTTTCATTTTGGTTTTCATACCCCTAGCATACTGCCGAGTCTTTAACCCCCCCATTTCTACTGTTCAGCAACGGATTTCGAGACTACCACTTTTGGACAATTTTACACCGGAAAGGGGTGTCAAGCAATGAGTCATATGAGCTCATTTCCGGAGTTCTTTGTTAGATCACGCTCAGTAATATGTAAACATCACCCTTCCATTCTTCACTTCCCCCTATTTTGATGAAAATAAATCCACCCGGCGCATGCGCAAAATCTCGGAGGGTTTCCGAATCCGTTGCTAAACAATACATTTATTGATGTAAACATGGAAGAACAACACATAACACACTCAGCACAAGACAAGTACTGGTCAAAAACACAACAAGAAGCCATTAGTGAGAGTTACAGTATAATATAGTAACCTGGAACAGCGGACAGCGCCACCAGGCGAGATTTGTGAGCTCCAGTTACAACAGCCGTCATTAAATGTAGGATAAACCGTAGCGAGGTACAACAAAATATAAAGATATAATTCAAATTTCAAAGTAAAATCCTATGTGGGAAAACTTGGAAAGTCGAACAAGAAGAATATATGACCACGCAAAAATGTATGTGAAGTAGGTGTTTGAAGTAACGTTTCCATTATTCGAAATTCGCATAGCATACATTTGCTACGTGTTATTTCTTAAAAAATACTTAGCGTTCATTTACTGATTTTTTTAGCATCTTAGTTCATCTAAGTTAATGAAGAAGTTGAAGAAACTCGAAAATATTTTCGAAATAAAATCATATGATATGACTTATAAAATTGTATTCATTCACAACTTAATTGCTGGTTATATTATAGCAAATAATATCAAAGCCGTCAAATCTCTTGAAAGAAACTTTTAAACAAATATTTAGGTTAAATCTATTAAAAATAAATTGTAAGGTTTATGAATGTTATTCCATCCACTTAGTGGCAAGGACCTTGCCCTCCTACGCCAGACCGGATCGCAGTGTGAAGAAATGTCCCGAGTATTCCTTTTCTCCACGTAAAAGCGGCTTTCAGAAGTTCCGTAATTAGGGGACCTTTGCCCTGACCGTTTTGCATGGTGTTGGATTATTTCCGGGTATCTCTCACGACTAGAGAAATAATTCACAGGGTTCAAGTTCAGTTCTTCTTTTGGTACGTTGGATTGTGTAAAAGCATTTAAATTTTATTGAGTCAGACTCCTTAGGCAGATCTAAAATTAAATAATTTAAAATGGTGACTTCTTTATTTTGTTTCCAGCCGCTCAGTACGGCCTGAGTTTGTAAGACTGCCATCCGCGAGGTCGCGAAAATTGATTTGCCGTTTCTGCCCGACCTCAACTGAAATAATTTTATTTTCTCGTAAACAAAGTTTATAAAGAAAATAATAGAAAAACATAAATTTGAATTAAAAGGAAAATAAAAATAAATAAAAGTAACAGAAGAAGTAAACAATAATAATCATGATAACAATTCACCTTTTTGCGCGCTCAACGCAGCAGCATTAAGTGATTGCATCAACAAAATTTTCCTAAATGTAACACAACAAAAAAACTATAGTATTAAATAACAAAAAATTCTCCAAAAATTGAAACACTATAGAAAATTTAGAAAGAAAAATGTAATCAAAATGGAAAAGAACTAGAATGGCGAAATATACAGAATAAATAGATAGACAGAAGATATACATAAAAAATATCTTAGTCTTAAAAAAATTCGAACTCGATATTTTGTTGAATTTGTAAGGAAAAAATGGGAATTTTGTCTCTATGACTACCTGCGTGTTTGTAAAGATAATGACACGCAATGAACTTGGTCAATGAGATTTAGTATGTAGTCTTGTTACCCAATATTGCAGATTTGCATTAAATTTTTATGTCAACTCGGTTCTCGATAAAGGTCCAAAATGCATTCCCTATTCTCTTCTGTGTGTGACGAAACTACAGGGTGACAATTATTGAGCTATATGAAATAAAAAATGAAATTTTCAAAAACTACCGAGTTTAAAAATTTTATTCAAATTTTAAAAGTAGTTACAGATATTCGGATTTAGTTTGTGACATGTTCGATATGCTTGCCATCAATGGCTATGACGTGGCGCAGACGAAGAGCAAAATTCTGCAAAAATCGCTGAAGTGTCGAGACATCGACACTACCTGTTCTCTCGAACTTTTCAATCACATTTTTGATTGTTATAACACTTGGACCGGTTGTCTTCAGCTTGTACTCGGTCGCAAATTTCCTTTGAGCCGCAATCGAACTGTTATTGCTCGAATAGTAGGCCTTGATGATCGATATACGCTCAGAAACGCTGTATTTCGATATTGTCAACGAAAAATGAACAACAATAAGAGTGCGCATGCGCAAAAAAGATCCCAACATGTTCTACGTTTAACCGCCAAGTTTTAACTGAATCTCGCCAACGGTCCAAAAGTTATCAAGGTTTTTTTCATATAGCTCAATAATTGTCACCCTGTAAACACAAAATGCATCATATTGTATAAATATACTGAAAAGTCTAATGGAGAACACTCCCGCTGGGTGCACTTCTTTGTTTCATGTAACTTAGATTCGCATAATCCGATTTTTTTTACTATCTAACAAACGTGTTGCACAGTGTCTACATGTACAGGATGTCACGAAAGATCGTTTACAATCTTCCATGGTAGGTAGGCAAACAGAAACCAGTCATTTTTGCAATAGAACATGGGTCTGGAAGCGCAAAGGAGTGACCGCTGCAGTGTTCTCCTTGTCAAAGAATTAAGTGAAAGGAAAACGTACACCATATAAAATGTACAACGCAGATTCAATGGAATACAAATCTACAATAGCACAACAACTCAGTTGCGTGAATAACAAGATTGCAAGTCGTATAGATACGCTAATGGCAAGCAGAACGCACAGTGTCAACCACAAGCTTTTGCTGTATTTAAAGTGTTCAAAGGACTTGCTGTCTGAAGCGATACGCCTTGCACCCATCCAAACTGGTGTGCTAACCTAGGTTATAGGAATCGGGGGTGCAAGCGGCGTTCTGTCTGAAGCGATACACATTTCGCATTTGCAATTGACTTATTGAGCTATTGGAAATTTGTTTTCCATTAAATCTGTGTAGTACATTTTATCTGATGTATTTTTTTCTTTTATTGAATTCACTAACAAAGAACCCCTGTAGTCGCCTCTCCCCTTTGCATTTCCGACCCCATGTTCCATCTCAAAAATGAACTTTTTTTCATGCTTGACCTACCCTTGAAATTTATAAACGACGTTTCCCGACCCCTGTATATGTAAAATATGAATAGCTGTGGTATTAATTTTTTGCTTTAAAGACATTTGCTTCTTTCAAACAGGGACTGCCTCTCCCAGCTGGAAGAACTCGACGCTCGCCGTCGGAACCGCAGGTACCTGAAACGCGAGAACAGGGTCCAGCGGAACCAGCGCAGCCGCAATGACGGCGTGTCCAAGATGATTCCCGCCAAAAAAGGCGCGGAAAAGAATTCGACGAGTGAAGTATCGGAAACCGCATCGAGCACTAATGGATCGGCAATGGCAGCCGCCGAAAAACTGGAATATCTAGAATCGATCCATTCCAATGATGTGGGGCCGTCCCCTTTGAGGAGAAGCACCTCTGCTAATGAGAAAGGTAAGATTCAGATGATAGTGATGAAGCAAGTGGTTGTGGCTTCCCTTTCCTTTATCCTGTAGCCAAAAATGTGTGAGAATTTTTTTTATTTCCTCTTTTCTGTTTATTCTGCAATCTGGTTGTATTTTTGACGAACTATATCCATTGGCAGCTTAAGTTGATGCTGGGAGAAAGCTATGGGGTAGTTTAGTATTAACCGCACGCCATGGCAAATAGTATGAACCAAGTTTTACGAAATATGAAACGCCAATCATATATTCGCCAATTCTATATATTACGTTTATATTATGTTATATATATTACGCTCAATGTGGATATAATCGGTGATTATGTATAATAACCACGTACGCCGATTAAAGTGGATAATTTATGAGAATTTACCACTTTAACTGGTTATTATGCATAATTACCAATGAAGTTCGGTCAATGTGATTATTCTCAACGGAGTAGTTTTCGGCTCCTCTAACAACCTCAAACTTAAAAATTTAATTTTAATTAAATGTTTTTAAATATAATTTTTATTTATTTAGTGATTTTATATTTCTCCAATTACGTCATTGAACGATTTTTATTGATTTATGAATTTAATAAAAATCGTTTGTGCGGAATTTTATGAAGTCGCTCGTTCATATTTTCGAGTTCATCGTTTGGAATGATGTCTTCACTTGCGTGTGGTTTCTTTGATTCTTCGCATTATTCTATTCTTTTTTTTTTTTGTTAAATCTAGAGTATTTCTTCCCAATTTCAAATATTAGAACTAAGTAAATCTATTAAATCTTTACTATTCCTTGTTCTGAAAAACATTTGCCACTAGTAACGAAGCCACTACGGGCAAATGCTATATATATTTTTTACATTCTCTGTTATGCCTGTGTTCTCCTTTAATTTCTTCAGTATTCTAACATTCAATGAGCTGCTGAAGCTACTAGGTTCCAGTTCCTCCTGCTAGTGAAGCCATAGGATGTTTTTTTTTTTTGTTCAGTTAACAAAATTTGCACGGAACCCACTTTAGATGCCGCAGGCATCGCCAGCACAATTTTTCCTGCTTCACTTGAATAATTAAAAAACGCAGATTCCTTACATTCAATGAGCTAGCGAAGCTACTAGGTTCCAGCTGCCGCTGCTAACGAAGCCTTCTTTTTTTTAAAAAAAAAGTTAAAAAATCACTTTAGATGGCACAGGCATCGTGTAGTGCAGTTTAAATTCTACATTTGAAACAGGAGATAGTGAAAAGACAACCCACAAATACTTTGGTTTTGAAAAGGTTTGACTTTAAGCGACTAACCTTTAACTCTATTAAATAATAAATTTCGCTTAATTAATCACATTTAGCAAAGAAGTTTGGTCAATGAGATCACATGTCAATGTAATTAATCACATTGACCAAACTTTATTGGTAATTATGCATACTAACCTGTCAGTGTGGTAAATTCTCATAAATTATCCACTTTAACCAGCTTACTTGGTTATTATACATAATTACCGCGGTTATTACTCATAATAACCGATTATCCGCATTAACTGTAACATATACATGCATTATATATGTTTGTATTTTTGTACTTGTATATTTAGTTGGTGGGCGCAATATAGTTTCTATACAACTAGTGGTCCGCACAACCAAAAAGTTGTTCACTAAATAAATAAAAATTATATTTAAAAACATTTAATTAAAATTAAATTTTTAAATTTGACATCGAACTTTAGAGGATGTTAGAGGAGCCGAAAGAATAATCATATTGACCGAACTACATTGATAATTATGCATAATAACCGGTTAATGTGGTAAATTCTCATAAATTATCCATTTTTACTGGCTTACTTGATTATTATGCATAATAACCGATTATCCACTATATATATTTTACTTGGCAATCAAAATTTGTTTGATATTCGCCAATGGCATGCGGAATGCATACGAAAGTACCGCTATAGGTTTATCTCCTCAAAGGAATCCTTTCAAAGTCTAAAGATAGAATAAAATAGTATATTCTTTGTCGTGGTGGACATGCGTGTTATCTTCTCTATCTCTTACAATCTGTGCGTGGAAATACAGCGAAGCATTCTCTGCTGGCAGAACAGAAGGCGCATCAAATTCAGCCCTGTCTCGCGCGTGTTAATTATTTTTCTGATCGGAACACATTCAAATCATTTTTCACCAAACAGTTTCTCCTCAAATATGAGGAGAAAACATTCAAACCATGCTTTCTCCTTCGGATACAATTTTTCAGGAAACAGAAAACAGGCTCTGCAGGAAACACTTTTTGATTGAAACCTCAATTTTCTAAGTAGGTTTATAATGGGATGAAACTTGTTTCAGTTGAAAATAGTAGTATACATTTGTAATATTTAATGTTGAGTTCAAAGAAAAATCACTAACTCGTTTTTTCTTTTTTTGGAGAAAACACGGTTTGAATGTTTGCTCCTCATATAGATATGTGTAAAGATTGGGACGGCTGTAAAGACGTTTTCATTCACTGTTAAAACCAGCAGGAGTATACTCCCCTCGACTTTCTGCATACTTGCGCAGTACGGCAAATTCTGTATTTAACTTCGCAGTATAGTGAAGTGATTCAAGCAGTGTGCAGTTTGAACCTCTTTCCTTTTTTGACCGATTGGGGTCCAAAGTTTGATATAGAAATACAATCTTGATTTTACCTAGATTTTATTTATCTAGCTTGTTGTGTGTTTGAGTTATCGTATTCACACAGACAGACTACTCTTCGACGGATTTAACCCGAATTAGACTCAGATTTGCAATATTTTGGTGTAAAAAACATAAGATAGAATTCACTCACTTTTTACGCTACAGTTATCGCTTTCGGTTAGAATCGCGTGAATTAGTTTAAATTAGTGTTCCTTACACATCGATAGACTATCGATACTGTCGAAGCCAAGTCGGTAGTATAGGGTTTTCGGAACTATCCACTGAAACAATCGATAGTTTCAAAACTATCGACTGGAATTATCGATAGTATCGATAGTTTCCAAACTATCGGCTGAAACAATGGACTGGAATTATCGATAGTTTCAAAACTATCGACTGAAACAATGGATTGGAACTATCGATAGTTTCAAAACTATCGACTGAATCAATGGACTTGAACTATCGATAGTTTCAAAACTATCGACTGGAAAACAATCGATAGTATCGATTGTTTTGAAGCTATTGATACTATCGATAGTTTGGGAAAACTATAGACTGCACTATCGATAGTTGAACTATCGATGTTTAAAGAACACTAGTTCAAATAGACAAATCAAGAGATAGTCAATCAGAACAGATTTGGTTCAAAATTTGGTAGAAATCTAAACTTTCTGTGTCAAGACCGCATACCGAATTTCATCCGTCTAGCTTATTGAGTTTTTGAGTTATCGTTTTGGCAGGGAAACTGACAGACATAATTCCAAAAAGGGCATTTTAAGAATCAGAAAAGTCTAAAAGGTGTGTGTGTGGGGGGGGATTCATTAGCATCTCGAGGACGAATTTCTTGGCATATAGTTATTGCAATACTTTCTCTTTTTTATATTTCATATACGAGAAAACAAAAAAATAGAGATGAGCATGCATGATAATTCGTTTTCTGTTAAATTAATTTTCAAGTTTTTAATTTATCAAATACAACTATTATAAGCATATCGTTACAGAAAATGTCGAGTATTTATCTATTCGATTTGAAACCATGAAAATATAGGGCACGTCCCTTTAGATAATTAATATTTAATTATTTCACTTGTAAATTTTTGTTGTTCTTAATTCTGTTAGTTATGTTAATTTAAAATTACTTGTTAACAGTTAGTTGCAGTGCCAGCTTTAGATTGACTTAATTTACATGATTAAAAACTATAATTACATTGTTAACTTCTGATGCAAACAATATCAGAACCTTAAAAACAGATAAACTTATGAGTTTTAATTAAGTTTTATTTTAAATCTAACAAAGAAAATACTATAAACTAATTATATTTGGTTTGAAACAAGTGACTCATTGGAATATCTAGATATGGCTCAATGCAATCGAAAGTTATCACGATTGTAAGCCTTATTTTTTCCCGCGTACCTTTATGGTAATGCCCCCATTGATAGATTCAAGGTCTCTCTGCTTTTGGCTGTAAAGAGCTTGCCTGACCTTCACCTCTACGCTACGAAATAGACGGAGACACAGAGGGTACCTGTTGCAAATCAGGTCAAAACTCCCATCAGTAAACCAAAAACGTGCAAATGCATATGAAGAAAGAGAAACAGCGTCTTGTCAGAAAAAAAAACTACTTCGAATATCGTGGAAAGTCGCCGTGAATTAAATTGGGTGCTCTGTAAAACCAAGTTCTGAACGTAGTCAGAATGTAAGGTTCATCTCTGAGATGAACAGGCATTTCGAATGAACCAGGACAGTCCCGAATTTCGACAGTTTGGCCCGGAATAAAAAAATATTCCAGTTTTATCTCGAATTTTACTCATAAGTTAATAGCTCAAATTAAAAAAATATAAATTAGATTTATTTTTTAAACAGTTATTTTTAAATTTCCAATTCTTGCTATACGTATGAATTCACCGGACATCCCGGATTAGCCAGGACAGTCCTCCTTTTAAACCGGATTGAAAAAGTGTCCCGGTTGTGGATAGAATTTCCAGAAGTGGCCTTTTTTTTTTCCTTGTTAGTAAATGGCTCATAATAAAGAAAAATCAACTAAATTTAGTTTTTCTAAAAGTTACCGTTTGAAAAAATTTTCTTGTCAGCTTTACTATGTTGACACTAATATGAGCAGTGTGGATTAATCGGCTTGAAGAAAATTAATAGCAAATATAGGATTAACAAAATTCCAAAATATGTATTCTTCTTTTTCTCTAAATAGATACATTTTTTAAAATAGTATACTATTTTACTGTTTCTTTTTTATTTTATTTTAGTTATTAATTTTTTAATTTAATTCATTACTTTTATTATACTATTATTTTATTTCTTTAAATTAATTATTTTTATTTATTTTTTAGTTATTAATTTTTTAGTTTTTTTTTTTTGTTTTAGTTATTAGTGTGCATTTCTTTTGGATTTTGAAAAATGCTCTCTACATCTCCAACAAGCAAGCGTCCCGATCGCGTGCTCGGTTCCAGAATATCCCGGATAGGAGTTCAGAAAATCTAGTCACTTTACTGTAACTCGAAAACAGCAGTATTCGCAAATACTTTTGAATGTTGTGTATCGATTATGTGAAAGTACCCGATAGAGATTTTACGTGTCCCTCTTCAGAGCACTATAGAGAAGGAGTTAGTTATTCTAAGACTACAAAATAAAATGGTATAGGAATGCAATAGGTGCTAAAAGTTCTCATAAAAACCCCAAATGTTAATTAAATTTATGCATATAAGATTTTTAAAAATGGTCATTTTCACCAAATATTTCTTTTCTTCTATTTTTTCTCTTTTTTGAGTCCCCATGTTCTAAGTGAGCACAGAAATTTGCCCTTTTAATTATGATTTGTTTGTCTTTTTTTCTCTATAAGAAATAAGGTTTCTTTCTGAATGATGCTTTAATTTTAACCGTCTTGTATTTCAGTGATTGTAAGTATTAACCCTTTGGGGACGGCCGCACTCTCAACGCTACCTAGCAGTAGGCACGCCCGTTTGACAGTCGTTCTCAAAGGGTTAATATACGAAATGTTGTTTCTTGAATAATATTAAAATTAATAATTTCAGAAACATTAAATAGCATTATAATTACCATTGAGAAACTTATACTCAAAAGACGATTATATCAGAAGGCATGGTATTTTTCTATCAAAAATAACATTACTTAATTTCGTGTCCTCTTTTTTGTAAGTGGTTTTATTTCTTTTAAAATTTGACGTATCTGGCCAAACATTAGCCAAAAAAAATGAATAAATAAATAAAATAAATAATAAATTCAAAAATACAGGAAAAATTAATAAGAATTTCTCAGAAGCTTACTTTTTTTAAAAGATTAAACGTACTTACCACTTTTTTTCCCTTTACTGCTAAATGAAAAAAATGGATATTCAGTTCAATTTTGGAAAAAGTAGGGGTCAAATGCGGGACTGTCTGAGCTAAACCAGCGACGTCTGGTCACTTAATCTAAAATTGAAAATATCTAAAAATTCTTGAACTGTCATTGAAAATTATTCTAATAATTATTAAATCAAAATCTTATTAAATAAATTAAATCTAAAAGTATTCGATCAAATGTTACTCTAGAAAAGTGAAATCCAACTCTATATGTCTTCGTCCCTCCTGTATATATCATAAGATTGTAAAAAAAACTTTATATTGTTGTTTATTATTTTATTTACCGAGTCATTTCGAAAGCAAATGTTTAATCGCTGATGTTGGAAAATTTGCCTGGGTAAACATCGTTCTATTCTTCGTGATGGGAAAAGGAAACATGCGGGGGAGACTTGCCTCGAAAATCGTGAAGATTGAAACAGAAATGCAACTGTTAATACACGTTTCAACCAAGAAAAATAGCATTTCTGAAAACAAATGATACTTCCCGGCATTTTCTTTTATCTTGACTATGACGACCATATTCTATGTATAATACAAGATAGGAAGGAGAATAATATATTTAACTAAATTGGGATTTTAAAAACGATTATTTTAAATATGGACCATTCCTTTATATATAAAAAATTCTGAACAATCAGGGACAAATCGGGGATACTTTTTAGTCTAGGACAGACAATCAAAATTCTGGACTGTCCCGGCTTTGGTCACTTTAGATATCCCTGATTCCAGCATTTCGCCGTTGACGTGCTGTCATTGCCACCCGGTAGCCATATTGAGCAATTATTGTAATACAGTCGGACCTCTATTTAACGAAGTCGCTAAATCCCGAAAAAAAGGTCGTTATATGGAAAATTCGTTAAATAGAGATTCACCTTTTGAAATACTTTAAACTACACAAAACAGATTTTAAATTCATAAACACTAAATATTATTAGAAAAGTAATTAATCACACCTTTATTTTGTAAATTAATATCTATTTGTTTTATATATATTTTACCCATCAAAAAGAAATCTGCAAGGAAAACAAGAATAAAACAAAACTTTGTCCTGGAATACACTGTATTTTCAATTAAAAAATAATTTTATATTAAAATTAATGAATTTTAGCATTTCATCATACGAAAGTTTGTTGATTTCTGCATCGTGATCATTTCCATCTTCGTCTTCACCGCAATTCAATGCTCTATTGTTTTTATTTTTCACACTGTCCACTTCAAAACTGCCTCATCCACATCATCTTCATAGACACACGCTTTTAAACGTTTCGAACAAGAATTCGATGAACCATAATTTTGTATCTTATCACGATTTTTTTTATTATGGTTGATGTTTGGAGGAATACCAAATTTTAAAGCGATATCCTTTTTTTTTCTCGCCTTTATCCACCTCATGAAGAATTAAATTTTTTTCTCTGATGCTCAAGCACTTTCGCTTTGACATTTTCCAGTTTCAAGGTCATTGATCACCATAAAATGTGTTAAAAGAAAGAATAAGTTTGAAATGTTTAGAAATATTTTCATAAATAGGGAGAAAAAAATATTGGATCGCAAGAAAAAGTTCGTTAAATAGAGAATGCACTTCGCTATTTGGAGGTTATTTTACGAAGAAATTCGCAAAATGTTCTTGGTTCCAAGAAAAAGTTCGCAAAATAGAGAAATTCGCAAAACAGAGGTTCGTTAAATAGCGGTCCGACTGTACTTTCTCAGAAAACTTGCTTTTGTAACTTATGCGTTATTTGTGTCTTCGCCTTCTACGTCCAGCGCCTTTATCTTTCCTTTCAGATCATGCATTCTTTGATGAAAATTATTTGGTTTGGTGGATATTGGCACGTGAAAGTTAATCCCATCTTTTCTGAAACATTCTGCGTTTAAGTCTTAAGTGCATTCGATCTGAAATTTTTCCAAAGTAAGAAATTCGTTACCTCCAAATTAAAAAAATATATATATTCTGCAATTAATTCGCTAAAGAGCTTTTCTAATCGGTTATTTAATAGCCTCTGTAAGATACTTTGTTCAGAATTTCTGGCGTTATCTTTCCTAAAAAAGTTTTTTAATAGAATTTAGCCAATATCTTTAAAAATCAGAGATTTCTCAGAAAAGCCTTTTCAATCCTACACAAACTTTATTTGCGTTTTTTGTAATCACTTGAGAAACTGAACTACTTGGTATTGTTTATGGCCAGAAAACGTTTGGTCCTTAGATAAGAGTTATAGATAAAAAGAAACACAAAATAGCCATTCATTTAAAAATATCTTCTCTTTATTAAATGGAACAGTTAATATAAATGTTTATGTGTCTTATCAGTAAAGGATGTTCACGTTTTATATACAGAAAATCAATTTCAAAAGTTGGTTATTCAAAACTGCATGTGAAAAATGTCCGCTTTTCATTTCATTTTTTACAAATGAGTTTTTCATGCTTCGGTTCGCTCTAAGGTTATTTTCCTTTTAAATTTTTCTGAAAAAATCTTGGTTGAAGTAGTTTATACACGGGAAGAAATTATTCATTCTTTTATCAAAATGTTTCAGATTGATAAATTCGAAGTCAATTCTATTAACAGATATTCTGTGTAATGAAACTATGTTTAAGTGACGGTTCCTGAAACTCTTTCTATCGCTCTAAAATGCTTAAAAGTATGTATTACGTCATTCATGGTGAAGCGGTCGTTCGTAACTTTTTACATCTTAGGACGTTAGTGATTTGAGATTTTCTTTGTATAATTCGTGTTAAGTTTGTATAGGATCATCAGAAATCCAATTTTCATACTTTCTGGTTCTCATGTTGCCAGCTAGCTATTTTCAATTTATTAAATTTATTATATTAAAATTAGATATTAACATCACACAAATTGAACACTTAAAAAGAGATACACATTTAGAATATCAATTAATCATTAACAAAATTTTAGTCTCGTAAATTTGTGTACATGTTCATTGGGTCATCTCTCAGCTCAGACTGTTTCACCACAGTTCAAACCATTCGATGGTGTGCTCTTACAAGTGGTACGTGTGCATCTGTCCTTGATGTGGACGGCACTCATTTTTTTTTAAATTTATTTTTTGATTGTTATAGAGATCTAACTTTTCATGATCTGAATAATTTTTTATTTGTTATTTTTAATGAGCGTGACTGTCGTAACATTTCTAGCGTGTATTTGTTGTTTATATTAATAAAGGAATAAGATAATATAAAAAACATAAATAATAATAATTCAATTAATGTTTCTTGTTATAGGGTGGGACTCAAATAGTCCCTCCGTACCATATGGGTTCACGAAACCACATGGGTTCAAGTGGTTTAAAAAATATTCCACCATGCATATTTACACATCAAAAAAGTGGGCCACTTTTAGTACCGACGTGCCTCAAAGAGTTAAACATTTCAAAATCTTTTAAAAGTTTCTTGGCTTATTACTTCTGATATATGAAAATATTTGATTTTATTCGTGTTTCTGACATTTTTGTGTTTGCATTGATTTAATTCGTGTTTCTGGCATTTTTGTGTTTGCATTGATTTATTTCGTGTTTCTGACATTTTTGTGTTTGCATTGATCATCACTTTTGAATTACAAACCAATGATTCTGTTTACAGTTTTCTCTTATTATGGCGTAATGTCTATATTAAAATTTGTTAGATTTTTTTTGTTTACGATAAAAAAAGTTCTAAATGTTTCGTATGTTTTTATGTAGTTTTAACAATAAAGGAAAAAAATAATCGAATTTAAAGTACATGAAAATTCTGATATATCGTAACTGTTGTTCATATACTATGAAGAAATTTTCAGTAGGCAAAGCCTGTAAAGTTTCTGTCGGTTTTTAAATTTAATAAAAGCATTGAATTTATTTTCAAATAGAAATTGAAATTATAAAGTATCATAAATTAAAATTTACCAAATGGTGAATTTTAAATTTCTGTCAATTGTAGTCTGTAACAGTGCACATGGAAAATAAAATATTTAGGTCAATAGATTTAGTTACCCATAGTTAGAAGCAGTTGTGGAATCTGGAAAACCGCCATTTTCTAGATTTCGGTTCACCATTTCGAATTGTAGTTAAATGCATGCAGGCTGTCTTGTAAAATGGAACCAACTTAAGTCCGTTGTTCAACAGAATACTCAAAATGCAATAACTAACTTTGAACAATACAGCACTTCAGCTTTTTTCTGTAATTTTTTGCGAAAAAATCTGTATCTCAAAACGTACACTTTGGAGTTGGTCCCGTATTGCATATTGCTCTCAATTAATCGTAAAATTGTTACTCAGATTTGTCGAATATTATTAAGTTGCGCTCACTTACCATACGATTAACTCGTCTGTATGCATTTTGTTTTCTAGAAAATTCTGTCGAAACTTCAGATTCAGCCAACCAAATGAACAGTTCTGGAAAGACGAATCTGCGCAAATCTGAATCTTTAAAAAATATACCATCACAAACGCATTCGGAAATGCGAGACCACGTCAGCGGCCTTCGGCGTTACCACTCATTCAAGGGGTCTTCCTCAGCAAATAGGAAAATAAAACCAAGTGCTTCAACTTCAGCTATCAAGAAGACAAAGCTTGCGTCTACAACCACTACCAGGGCGCCATCCACACCAACTGCAACAGCAACGGTAACAACATTACAAAACGTATTTTTTTGGAAACTGGCTTATATACCCGATGTTATTCGGGATGAAAATATTTCCATGTCTATTATTAATACAACAATTGTTTAATTAATTGTTGCGAAATGTTCACTAAAACCTTCATAGTATTTGTGAGCAAACTTTGAAGGAAATCTGTTCAGTAGTTTCGTTTCGTATAGCGTACATACTGTTTATGAATTTGTCTTTTATTTAAGTAGATTGTGTTGATGCATATGCTAATATTATTGACTAGAAAATCACCCGTCATGGTATGACGGGTTCAAATTGCCTCTTCATTCAGAGATTTCCCGTCAAATTTGACGCGTTTAAATAGATATATATGCGAGAGAAATGTTTAACATTGATTGAAAACAAATAAAATAAGCTTATGTTTTATGACAGGAAATTTTTTTTATTTGCATATTTCTTTATTCAAAAAATCATCGTGGCATCCAAAAAATCCATCGTGGTATCCATCCGTGAAATCCACCGTGCATCGTGGCGTCCAAACTATATCACGAGCATGATTATACCACGGACGTAATTTACTACTTTCTATTAAAAAACGGAAATTTATTTGAAATGTATGATTAATATAATATAAAATTTCTCGGGAACTATTGATCATAGCGAGATAAATTTTATATTAATCGATAGAAAATTTTATTTCACTATTTTAGAGCTATTAAATTTGAAATTAGAACGACAATTACTCTTTTAAATTTAAAATTACTGAAATTCAGGTTCTCTAACAATGAAATAATTCTGTTTAACGTCTTGCAGTGCTATGATGCGAGTTTTATTGTTGGTGATGTCAGAGCATTACCGAGAGATCTGCGCTATTATATTAGTAATTTCATATACTAGTATTTTTTAAAAAAGATATTAGGGAGAGACGCCGAATTTGGACAGGCGCCTAGATTGGACAGATATCAGAACTTCAATTCTATTAAATAGTTGAGCTGTGAAGCAGGCAGATTATGTTGTAACTGTGTAAACGAGGTGTATGAAATAAATTTTAAGAGAAAACGCTATGTGCTTACAGTTAGAGAACATGTATTTAAATTTAGGCGCAGCAATAGATTATTTTAACAAAAGATAAAAAGCTCTTACGCTGTTCTAAATTAAGTTGGGAAACATGTTATTATATCCTCAGATAGGAAATTTCTTTAACTACAATTTGCTGTAATCATTTTATGAAAATTGTTTAAAATTATGGTTAAGGGAATTTTTTTTTGTTTTTGTCCAAAAGTTGCCTAAGTTGAACCATTTGCATCAATGGTGTTAATATCGTAAACTGCAGGAATAGCTCAGAAAGCAGTTTATCATCGCTAGTAATCTTCACAATTTGGAACTGGAACAAATTAAAGCAAATAAAAGGTCAATAAAGTCATCAAATGTTGGATCAAAAAGTATTAAAACTTAGGATACGTCTCATTTATGAGGGGAAAAATGAGAAGAGGAAGTGATATACATAAAATGTCATACTTAGTTCATGCCTTGTGTGCTGATGTGAATTTGAGAATCAAAAAATATTTTTGCTTTAATTGTGCTTAAAGGAATTGGTGGTCCAATCTGGGAGCCCAGTGGTCCAATCTAGGCAACCGGTTTCCTTGATTGGACCAGTGGCAGATTTTTTTAAGCTGCTTTTTCCTAATTTAAAGTGCACTTCATAAAAAGTTAATTACACTGTTCTGAAGATAAATAAACTAAAAAAAATTCTAGTACTTTTAAATGGGAAACAACTACAAAAAGATTCTAATACTTTTTCCATTAAAATTCCTTCTAAATCACTGTATACATTAAAAATTGTCCAGGTAGTCCAAATTTGACGACTCTCTCCTATGAGTTATTTTTTCTAATTCCTTTAAGGTAATTGAGAGCCTTTATATTATTTGACAGTCGGACTCATTCATGGAGTGGATCTCTCCAAAATATGGTGGACAAATCTCCAAAATAGGCATTTTGAGTTGTAGCTGTTTTTGCAAAACATTATGGAAACCAGTAGGGGTATTCTCTCCTCTATTTTCCCGGTTAATTCCATAATATACTGCCTTTTGGGCTTAGCTTTATCGTATAAAAAGAGAATCGAGTATGCATTTTGAGAAAGTACCTCTCTCCGTTGACTGATTTGGTCCAAAATAAATCAATAATATACATACACAATTTCATTTATCTAACTTATTCCGTTTTCGAGTTATTATGCATGCACGCTAGAAAAAAAGCTTAATACATCATGTTTTTAATCCTTTCACCGATTCTTTGTATAGAATATGCTTGCAAAATTACAACTATTTTAAATTCCATACGAATTAGATGGACAATCTGTACATAGTATTTTTTTTTCGAGAAGCATATTCTGTACCTTGAAGTTGATCTCGTTTTAAAATACGTCTTTTACTGTTGTTTATTTACCCATTTGTTTAACGAAAGCGTGCAACCAGTTTTTATTTTCTCCTTTGAAAAACTAAAACGTGAAGAAGCATACAGGTGAACAATTGCTTTTCTTTACATCTGCGCAAATCGAAAACCGATTATTTGGAGATACTGTTTGGAGTTTATTATTGGATATATGATTTGGATTACTGGAAATTCGAAAACATATTTTTCTTAATGTCGTTTTCTGTATAAACTTTTCATCATCAGTTTTTCTTGTATGCACAGATTTTTTTCTCGTGTTTTTTTAAGTGTTAATATTTCATGGATATTTTTGAGATTTTCTTGTAAGTCTGGTTTTTTTTCAAAAGAATGATTTGTGCTTGTAATTACGAGAAAGTCATTATCGATGCCATATAAAGATTCACACGGTTATTGCCTGCCTGCAAACATTATACTTTTGGATGCATGCAATTATTACCAGCATGTTTCTTATATTGATTCTGTCATTTGTTTAATCTTTAAGGTGTCATCAGATGTGAAAACAAATTCCGAAACTCCAAACCTATCGACAGATAACAGACAAGAACGCTCAGACGAGGTAAAACCGCAATATATTCGCAGAATAATTAGCCTGCGCCAGGGGCAAATCCGGGGGGGGGGCTAGGGGGGGGCACCCCCCCCCCCCAAAAAAAAAAATTAAACCAAAATTCTTGATTTAATTTAAAATCACTACAACTGTTTGATCTTAATTTTCATTTTAAAAGAATAGTAATAAAATCGTGACAGCATTGCTTTCTGACTTGACAGGCTCGAAAATTTTCCTACTTTTCTAGTCATTCCACTTGTACTTGTAACATTGACGCGGTCGAAGATATTTTTTGGCTAGTTATTTCATTGTAATTTTTATTAAATTATCGAAAGTATTGTAGTGTTCTTTATTATTCTTATTATTAGGAGAGGAAAGCCTGTAAAGTTAAAGTGTTTTGGTTTATATAAGCCATGAGGTTTGACATTCGTCACTACGATACAAAATTTTTATGACCTCAGCCCCCCCCCCCGACTGAATCCTGGATCCGCCACTGGCCTAAGATATCTTTCATATTTTTCTATTACTTTATCTTTTTTAATGAATTGCTTGCAAACGATTACTTTGATTTTTTGGCATTGTTCGACAGGGCGTTTTCACTCGCACGGGCTGGCTAATGCGACAGACATTCAACAAGGACTGGTCCAAGCATTGGTTTGTTCTGAGGGACTCTTCACTCACTTATTACCGGGATCCATCCGCAGAGCATTGTGGGATCATGGATGGTATTCTCGATCTCAATCAAGTGAGCACGATCAAGGAAATTGAGTCTGACCGATATTACGCCTTTAGTCTTCAAGTAAGTGCTTTCTTATATAAAAGTGAGGCGGATATTTTAATTATAGAAGTAGAGATTAAATAATAAAAATATAAAAACAAATAAAAATACACTTCTATCAATGTGCTCAAAAGTTGAAAATAAATTTTTGTCAGAAATTTTGGGCTCTAAATAAATTTTAAATCGTCAGACGCTCTAAATAAAATAGAATTTTAATCACATTTATAACGTATTTTTAAAGAATGTGTTGGAATTATCTTTCCTATGATATTCAGTGTGGCTTAATTTCTTAATATATTGTTTTCTCATGCTTTCACGATTTTGTTTTAATCTCCAGATATTTGAATAAATATTAAATATTACTTTTCGTACATTAATAAAATCTTGATTTAAAATAGTTTGTTTTTATTTCTATAATTTTTCTACTTCTAGTCTAATAAATTTCATAGTTCATTATTATAAATATAATGGAATCTTGTGATGAGTTTTTTTCTAAATTCACTAAAAGATGCTGTCTTACATATAGAAACATAATTTAATTAAAAGTGAGCAATGAATTGATAATTAAATTCTAAAAAATATCAAAATATTGAGTTATCATAGGAAACATACACCTGTACAAAATTTCTGAACTTAATACATAACGGAGTAAAAAAATCGATTACAAAATTCCATCTTTAGAAATATGAAAATTATGCAAAAAATGACAGAAGTGAAGTTTAATGAAAGCGTTTAAAAAAGAAACTATAGTAATGACAACTCATGCAGACCATCATATCACTGGTGAATGACGTAATACGTGTTTATTCACGACTTAGGGCATTAAAATGACCTCCATGAAATTAATTCAGTTTTGTTTTAAACAAAGGTTTTTATTACACGCCTCATAAATATTTTTTGTTTTGTGGGGTCATGAGTTATAACACAACAAAAACACTGGAAAAGGAAGATAACATTTTAAGATTTAATGACAAAAAGGTGATATTTATGCTTAATACATATTCGAAATCATTTCAGCATACATTAAAATACTTATAATAGTATTTTAAAATGTATCTGAACAATTTTCTCCCAGTGAAAAGTTTGTTATAATAGCATTCCTCACAATTCTAAAACACAATCGAAAACGAAATAGTGTTTGTATAAAATATTTTCTTTTTATGTGGAGGTCGTTTAAATGTTGATAGTTTTTGTCTTAAATGCAGCATGTATGAAATCAAAACTGAAATTCCAGTTATGTTATGCTACATTTTGATTTGCCTCCTTGAAACTATTCCCTTTCAACTGTTTTAAAATCTGAAATGAAGCAAAAATTACTAGCAATTATTGAGGAACTCTCTTTTCTGGAACATGCTTTGCACGTTAAATTCCCAAAATCCTCATTCCATAAACTGCTCGTTGTTTACCATTCTGCCCTCTCTAAAATCTCAAAACAGAACCTCATATTTTCGCGTAATGAAGCGTTAATGAACTCCATGCTGAAAATGTTTTGAAACAGTAAAGAAATGAATATAAGCAAAAAATTGCAGTTATTAATCAAAACAGCGAGTATTAAACCGTGGCATTCTGCTTATCACACCCACGTACCACACCTACGCCTGTAGACTGTGAAGGATCGAATTACTTGCCACTAAGCATTATGAATTCTGACCACACACATCTTTTGATGGCGACCTTCAATGAATTTTAATTCAGCTTAAGGGTGTCTTTTGCCGGTAGACATTTAATCATTTTGGACTACACTAGAGTTCAGCAAGGTTATTTCCTTTGAATTGAACAGGAGTAGCCGCTTCCGAATTGTTGATTCCGTAATTAATGTGATGGAGCCACGCATTAATAACACAACTACAAGAAAGCTGCTTCTCTCGTGTTGAAAGTTCCAAAGATTATTTGCTGTGAGATTGCGAACAATATTTTAAAATTTTTATTAGTCATTTGGTAATTTATCTTTCTCTAGGTACTCTTAATATTATATATTTAATTTTAATTACACTGTAACAGGTTTCATTAATGTGTAATCAATGGTGTGGTCGCAAAACAAGTAATACCGGAATGCTCTAACCTGGGTGACAAACATTTTTAAGGAGGGTTTTACAACTTTTTCTTGTCTAGAGATCTTTAGCCTCCCGAACTCGTGAGATGAGAACCGACGCAATAGATAGACCTCCTATAAGAAATCTTCTTAAAATTTTTATGTTTCAATATAATATTGATGGAAAATTCCCAAGACTTTTTTGATCTTGCTTCTAATTACTTCATGTTTTACATTCCCTCGAAATCAACAAGGACTCTTCTATTTTCTTTTCAAAGGATAATTTAATAGCTTATTACTCCTGTTCTGATTTTTTTTCATTTTGGATTTATTGTTTGCCGTCAAAAAGTAATATGAGACAAATTTAAAAATATCCTTTTTTCATATATTGCAGACATGGGACGGGAAGAAACATGTTCTCGCCACAGAAACTGATGATTTCAGGAAAATGTGGATCCAAGCCTTGAATTATGCATCCAACCTGTGGAGTTCAGCATCAAAGGAAGATTTTATTTGCAGCGAAATCGTTCTGCCCGAACACAATTACCATCACACCGAAAGAATATCTTCTCCCTCTAGTAATTTCACTCTACCCGAAAGAATATCTTCTCCTTCTAGTCTGTCTTCTTTGCCGTATGTCTTCAGCAGTAACCTGATGGAAACTTCCTCTTCTTCCAGCGATGATCAGTCTGAATATTTTTCACTGGTGGATGAAGATGAGGTATGCGTTTCATATTTGTTTTCTATTGCTATTTTCTTTTAGAAATAGTTTCATCGTGATTGCAAGCTTCTAATTTCTTGGGTTAAACCATCCAAGAAATTAGAAGCTTGAGGCACTTTAAACTGATTTTGATTGATTCGTAGAAATTCATAGCTACTCTTAATCTTACTATATATTCTTTGAGTGCATCATTTTGGAAACGTCTTCCAAGGAAAATAAAATCTAAAAATAAGGAAAAGGAAATCTAAAGGAAATAATTTAGGAGAAGGATAAAAAAAAATGGAAAGTGTACCAATATCTGGATTTCCCTGTGATTAAGTATAGACTGTGTAACTCTGAGGTTCAAATAACACCATTTATTCCTTGTTGCATATTTATACGACATGTGCATATGCATTCTTATTGATTTTTCGAGCAGTTCTGAGCTTAGACAGGAACAACTTTTTACTTTCTCGTATACGAAGTATACAAAGAGAAAGTATTGCAATCGTCAAAAAATTCGAACTCGAGATTTTGACGAATCTCCACGTTTTAGACCTCCCTGAGTCCGAAAAACACAATTTTGGAATTATGTCTGTGTGTCTGTCTGTGAACACGATAACTCGAAAACTATTAAAGCTACGGGGTTGAAATTTGGTATGTGGTCTTTAAACATAATTTGTAGGTTTCCATCAAATTTTGGACAAAATCAGTCAACGGGAAGTCTGTTTGTCTGTATGTTCGAGGTCATGCGAACGCTATAACTCAAAAACTTGAAAAGCCAGATGGATAAAATTTTATACACAGTTTTATCGTCATGAATGTAGGTCCGTATCAAATTTTGGGCCAAATCCGTCAAAGGGTTGACTGTCTGTCGGTCCGTATAATTTACTTTTGAAGAGAATCCGTTATCTCCACGCTCATGCGTACTGGAAGAACGGAGAGGAATTCCATTACGGAGTAGCGAATTACGTCAGTTTGTCCTTGAGCCGGTAAGAGAGGAAAATCGTTACGCATCTCTTTAAATTTCATTCTTTGCCTAGATATTTTTCAGTCATTATAATGAAAAACCTTCTGATAGTCATTGGATTCTGGGTAACAATAGGTTCGAATTTTTTTAGCCACGCGAGGGAAGGGGAAACGGCACCTTTTTTGGGGAAAGTATACGAGAAAGTTTAGGGGAGAACACTCCCGCTGGTTAGAGTCACTTCGCGAGGAGCTCTTTTGACTTGAGTTGAGATGTAAAATGACAATAGGCTTTCATGGCCAGCGATTACGGTTATCTTAAATATGCGACTGAAAAATGAGTTTTATCTTTAATTGCATGAGATCATAGAAGTTTTAGTAAAGAAATGTCGGCATATGTAACAAAAAAGGATAAATAAATTTTTGTAATAATTCAGGTGTACTGCAACTCTACAGCCCAATGAACAAGCCACCATTGATCTTTGTCTTAATGTGACTTCGACAGAGATTTTCTTGTTTTCGTTCGCTTTTCTTGAGAAAATTCTTCTTGGTAATTTTAAGTTTGATGTTAAATGGTTATAACCCAACCTCACTGGAAGTCAGAACTTTCAGAATTTTATCAGATGATATTCATTACTGCTGATAAATGCAAATCAACTGATTGGCCGTACTTCTTAATCAGTGCTGAAGATGTGCGGAAGTTTTTAAAGAGCTCAAAAAACCAGTAGCACCCAGAAAGCATTTTAACAAGATTTTTGAAAAAAGGGGAGCTAATATCAAATGTATGTTACATTGTGGATTTTTTACTATTGTCCAACTCGCGATTTTCCTTAGACGTTTCATTTGTTTCTGTCATGATTTAGCAGCCTTAAGTTTTACCGCTGTGTTAACATTTTTCTAAGATCGTTTTTTAATAAATACAAACATCCAAAAATCATGGCGATCTAAAAATATCTACTGTCGCATCTTTTTATTTTTTTAACATGATAATGTTTATAGGCTGGATACAGTTTGTAAATTACGTCATGCATGATGCAAAAATCGTTCAAAACGTTCTGCAGGGCAGGCCGACTGACCTACAGCTACCAAATGTGGCACGTAATTGCTTCTTGAGTATCTGGTGCTCAATAAGAAATATTCTTTTCAAAATATGTGTTAGATTTTTAATTAATCAAAAAATATTCGAAATTTTAACATTTTTCCTCGATAACTTTGGAACATTGTATCGCACTAAAACCATTTTTACACCATATTAAGATTCAAATTATTAGGTTTTCAGTGGTATCAATTTCATTTCCTTTTAATTTTTTCTTTAATTTTAACAAAGTTTTCAAAATTAGTTTTAAACACTATTTGTAACAATGTGTGTTTTTCCATTATATAACCGCGTGCAACAAAATAGCAAGATTGTGAATAATCAATTTTAATATTTTAATAGTTCTCGTACGACTAGGAGAAAACGAATTTTTGATTTGTCAGTTTATATCTAACAAATGCTTTAACATATTTCGAAACATTGGATATTTTCTAACATATGTTTTTAGCCTGGCATTGTTTCTGTAAATTGCATGATGTGAAAATCATTACATACAGAATGCAACGGCTGATGCAATCAAGCGACACGAAGACAGATGAATGAAGCATAAACATTATCATGCTACGATGTTTCGGACTGGCGGTTCGAATCTCTCTGTTTTTTTTTCCCCAGAAACCAGCGGCAGTGGTCTCCCCTAAACTTTCTCGTATACTCCCTAACATATGTAGGTAAAAAAAATAATCTAAAAGGCACTAAAACGAACAAGCGTCCCTAACGCTGTGAAGAAAAAAATAAGCGAAACCTCACGCCGAAGGTCTTCACAGAAAGAGCGAAGAGCGTGTGTACAATTTGGCAGTGATCCAAGATCAGTCCGGTCTTCTTTTTTCGCTGTAGAATATTGAAGACAGCGAAAATGCAAATCGAACGCCTTTTTTTTAAACCTATCGACACAAAAATTGGACGCAAATCTACAATTAAGATTAGAAGGCCGCATGCAAAATTTCATTTATCTAAGTAATTTTGTTAAGAAGTTATTGCGATCAAAACTATGCAATTATACAGACCGACAGACAGTCACCCCTTTGACGGATTTGGCCCAAAACTTTATACGGACCTACAATTTTGATGACAAAACTGTGTACCAAATTTTATCCATATAGCTATCTAAGTTTTTGAGTCATAGACTTCACATGAACGCGGACAGACAGACTTCCTTTAGACGTATTCTGTCCCAAATTTGATAGAAATCTACAAATTATGTGTAAAGATCACAAACCAAATTTCATCTCCGTAGCTTTAATAGTTTTCGAGTTATCGTGTTCACAGACTCACAGACAGACATAATTCCAAAATTGTGTTTTTCGGACTCAGGGAGGTCTAAAACGTGGAGATTCGTCAAAATCTCGAGTTCGAATTTTTTGACGACTACAATACTTTCTCTTTGTATACGAGAATGTGAAAAAGAGTAATGAGATTTTTTTTACGAAATTTCAATTTTTTTTTTATTTATAAATAGGAAACACTGACTGTTTGGATGGAAGTAAAGCATGACCTTCACGATCGTTTCTAATAGTTAAACACAAATTCGCATACGTAGGGAGTCATGACTGCCTCCTACAGAGCCCACAAACTATTAATAACAGTTAACCTCATGATACCGATGAGACAGGATTATAAATCAACACCTATGTTGCCACATTTAGCAAATGAGGTAATACGCGATGTGAAATTTCAGTCTGAGAGAAAATTGACATTTGCGTGGGATTTCCCGACTTCCTGTATACGCGATTCAAATCCTGTTTGAATTTTTCTTTCTCATCAAAATCATCTAGCGTGTGTTGGCTTTTTGATTGGCATTCCTAAGACTTCTTCTAGGACTAAACAAACATTTATTAGAACACTAAAACACAACTATTACACTCCGTATCTGCTTACAACGTAACATCGTTCAATTGTTCTCGTACTCTTCTCATCTCTTATTTCAAATCAAATTCAAAGTAAGTCAACATCTGACTGTTTCCACTCGTCTAATATCATACACTATTATAACAATAAATAAGTTGAAGTCATGCTTTTGTCAGGCATAAATATTAAATATGCTTACACATGTGACCAAAACAATTCTAGGAAGTTATGAAAAGGTTATTTAGTTTCAAAGTGAGGTTTTGTTTTGCAAATATCAATTTAAATCTTTTGGTATCTTTAAAAAAGGTTCTTTCACGTAAATTTATAAAGACAAAAACGTGAACGACAATTTTGATTTTTTTTTGAAAGACTGTATATAGCAAAAAAAAAAGTTTGCGTAATTGTGACTTATTTTTAAAGTATCGGAATTATTCTGATATAATAATTACCACTAACTATACTAATTATTTTTAACTACTGAACTGTACTAATTATTTCTTATTTTGTATTAATAAATACAAAATCTGCTTGAAATATTGCATGTCAGATCTTGCTTGATTTGTTTCATCTGAAAATTAGTTTATTTTAAAGTAATTAAGATTCCCAACTTATTTAATAAATTTATGTTGTACCTTAGCGATAAAAATCAGTTTTTCGATGAAAAGTCCTATGTGTTTCTGAGATTAATAACCTGTTTTAGAAAGTACAGGATTTTAGGTGAAAGGATTTAAGAATTAAACTTCAGCAAATGCCTTCTTTGGAAAATAAAAAAGTCTAAATAATTTTATGTAGTAAAATTTAAAAATAGAACAATGTAAAAGGAAAAAAATATGATGGCTAAGTAATATAACTTGGAACAAAATTTATTCCGTCCATAAAACAAATTATCCGATGCGTTTATTTACCACAGCTTTCATAAATAAATTTTCTTTTTTCAAAAAAATATTCAAATTTTTCAGCAATTTCTATACTTTTGTGTTAATACTTGAAGATGAAAAATATTAATACTTTCGGTAGTCCTGGAAAATGGTACTATATTTCTAATTGAAGGTTGATATTTTTAAGAATGTTGGATAGCAAATCTAGCCTGGAAAAAGGAAATAATTCGATATTTATTTCAACTATACAGAAACTGCTAATTTTATAAAATACATTTGACTACTGTAAAATTATTGCACTATCGTCTATGTTCACGTAACTCAGTACTAAATGTTGTTAGGCACGATCTTTTCAATGTATTATTTAAGGTGACCAGGGACCTTCAAAATCATTTTTAAAAATTTTTAACTAATAAATTTGAAATTTTTCAGGAACTAATAACAGCACTATACAAGACAACTCACAAAATTTCTCTGCAATGTATTAATTTATTTCTGAGCTGTGGATATAAATGCAATTTTTAATAACAATTAATGGCATTTATCACAAAATGCTCCAGGCGCTCCAAAATCACTCTAAATTTTTTATTAGGTACTCTAACCCTTTTCAAACAAAAATTGGGATTAATTTTTATTATTCAGTAAGCAACTTCAAAATGAATCCACATAATAACTCGAAACTATGGATTTCTGAATGAAATATGCCCAATATTTGATGTAGAAGAAATTATTTAAGGTTTAACAACGAAGTAACTTTAATATGAATGCCAAAAACGTTTCTCTATATATGTTTTTATACTTATGTAAAATATCATGAAATTTGAACAAAATTTGAAACGCCTGGAACATTTATCGCAAAGGCCATTAATTGTTATTAAAAATTACATTTATACCCATAATTCAGATATAAAGAAATATATTGCAAAGAAATTTTGTGTGTTGTCGTACATAGTGTTCTTATTAATGCCTGCAAAATTTCAAATTAATTGGTTGAAAATTTCAAAAAATGATTTTGAAGGTCCCCGGTCGCCTTAAAATGCACAACTATGCCCATGAATGAATTTTTGCATGCGTTTTAATTTTAAAAATACATTTTATTAATCTTTAAATGCTTGAGAAAATTCTTATGTTTCAGTTTTTAATAACCACAAATAATTCTTACGTATATCTGTCTCTCTGTCCTAGGTCAGCGAACTGTCGTCGTCACCTAGAACATTACCCCCCTCTCCCCCTGTAAATCGAAATATGATGTCTTTAGTGAAAGAAAAATCAAGAAGCCGAAGCGGCTGTGGTCAAAAGACTTCCCTAGCCGCTCCTACAGATTTTATAACGAATGACCCCAGCAGTCATGATGATTTGAATTATGATAAGGTACTCTGATTTTTATAATTTTAAATTAAAAATTTAGCTATTTTATTAAATTTTGAAAAGACTCTTTAAAATCTCGTGTTCCTTTTTATGGATTTACAATCAGTCCAAATAGATAAATGAGATACACGAGAATTTCAGAAATTTTAAATTTTGGTTAAGATCTGTTAAGCTTTGTTAATATCATAATAATTAACATTTAATTATTAACATAGTGAACACAATAAATAGATAACGTAATCTGGGTATTTTATACGTATTATATGTTTACATTGGAAAAATGTTTGAAACACATTTTTTAGCTATATTATCATGGGTCGATCCAGGCGAAAATTGGGCCCCTTCACAAATTTCCTCTTCATAAAAACGGCCCCTTCACAAAATTCAAATTCATAAAAACGGCCCCTTCACAAAACACAAATTCACAAAAACGGCCCCTTTTTTTTAATCTGACTTCTTTTTAGAAAGTTTTTGAACGAGGTATTGCACAAAATATATGTACGAGTATTTTTTTTCAGTATTATTTCAAATTACTGCATATATTTGGTTCAATGAAACACTTTTGATATTAAGCGTAAAATATAGAAATATGACTGCTAAAATTGAAGGTTTTACATGATAAAAAAAAATTTTACAAAAATAATTTTTCCCACACAAATTTTTTTTTTATTTTTCACAAAAATGGGCCTCTAAAAAAAACTGGATCGACCCCTGATTTATACTATTTAAAAGTTATTTTTTATTTGCTTTTCCTTCTGACATTCCTAAAAAATTGTAATGTAGATATTATTGGTAAGAATGACATTGAATGGAAAATGTAAGCTTGGAAATAAAAACTTGAAACTAATCAAGCTAAATTATAATTTCGATGTTGTACAACATTTTGAAGCAAAATTTGAATCATACAATAAATTATAAATTTTGGTGCAAAGTTACCTCATAGGTGCGGATGCTTTGCACTGGTTATTTCTTTTCAGTATATTTCAATAACAAACTCACTTTTTTGCAATGTTAGATATATTTATTGAAAACCTTTGTGGAAATATACAAGAAAAATAAATTTCATAAATATCGGATTATAATAAAAAAAATTATACCCCATTGTATCTGGTCGAATCAGGATGGCGTTTTATAAATCCTTTTATCCAATTATTGCCGGGTGTGTTATTATTATATCTTATCTATTACCACGCCTTCTTAGTAAGATAGGAAAACCTAAGTTACTGAACTGGACTTTACAAGTTGCAACGGTCTTTTCCCTCTCTTTGGAGAAAACCAGGGTATTTCAAGGTTTCTTCAGGTATATGGAGTGCAGTAGAACCCCGGGAATCCGAACTAATTGGGGTTGACCTTTGTTCGGATTCCGGGAAATTCGTATTATCCGGGAAATTCGATAAAAGGCTCTTAACATACCAAATGCAGTAGATTATTGACTCTGGGTGCTCTGTGAAGACGTACGGAAAGAGCATGCGGCGATTCGCACGTTACAATAGCAAACAAATTGAGGGTAAAAAAAAAGATATCTGAGTTTGTTTCTGCTAATTAAGGTGCTGTATTCATTCTTAACGACCAATTCGCATACTTCTTTTAAGTTAGGAATAAACATTAGACTAATAATTTCTGATTCAAGATTGCTATTTCTCCTTCATTTGTCAGTAAAAAGTTTTCAGAAAATTTTAAAAAAAGATGTTCGGATTACTGGGGTTCGGATTCCCTGGGTTCTATTGCAGTTTTATTCTGTAACAAACTATTTGCTTCGGGTACCAAAAAAATATTCTGCCTATTTAAGAGTATACTAATCTTACGAAATGGTATTAAAGCAAGCTTCTATGATCTCTGGAGAGAATTACATCTACTTATAAACCCCTGATTTCCTTTATACACCCTGGACATATCTGAAGCAAAAGCAAGCATTGTTCTTCTTATTATTTAATACTAAAATAAATTTAAAAAACAACAGGGGTTGCTTTGTACTGCAAATTTCGTGGCGCAAAGAATCTCTCTTTTTCTGTGCAAAGTTCCTCCTCCTCAAAAAATAATTAATTACAAGTTAACTAGCAAATATAATTGGTATCCAAAACAACAAAATGAAAGTTAGGTTTATTATCTTTCATATTTAAATCACGTACCTTCAGAAATGTCACAATTTCTTCGCCAGAATCTGATTTTTCAGCAATAAAATTTTAACTGAAAAGCTGACTCATTGTTTTTTTTTCTGTAACTTCTGAATGATTGTTATACACGTTCAAGGAATGAAATACACTAGTCAGTGTTGCCAACAAACTAGAAAGAAATCTCAATCTCATTCCCTTAATCATTTGGCCTGTATTTCAATTTTCAGCTTAAATTTTATGATGGTGCAAGGTTACCTCCAAGGGTGCAAAGTAAACCCCGTTTTACGATAGTATAATTCAAACATTGATCCAGATCATGGGTGCCCATGCCCGGGGGCACTCCCCCCCCCTAGCTCTCAGGAAAGGAAAAAATATATTGTAGTCGTGTTTTGCTTTCAAGAAAATTATATAAAAGTCGAAAAAGAGTTAATGTTCAGGAAGGTCTAAAACGTTATTTATTAACGTTAACGTTATTTGAAATTTTAAATTTTGAGAACATTTTTTTTTTTTTTGTCCTCCGCGGGAAAAGAGCGAAAAACTGTGGTTTCGAGGACAAAGTGATTGGCCTGTTCGGCAAGAAGAAAAGAAATTTACAGTTTGCTTTTTCGAATAAATATTAGTGTCAAATCCATAAACTAGCCTACGAATAATAATTTACCTTACAGTTTGCTCTTTATATCAATACCAGTGTAAAATTTTATGAAGTGTACATGTTTGGTTTGTTTTCTGTATTCAAGTATAAGGCTCCTGCATTTGTGTTGCTAAATATTCACTGGTTTCGATAAAGTAGTTAAAATAACGTTTTATTCTTTTTTATAGAGTATGAGTACCGTGGCCTAGTATTTTAGTGAGACAACAAAGTTTTTAACAGGGTCGGAACTGGAACCTTTTTATGGCTACTTACATGTCGCCATTCGTCTTCCAAAATATTTAAAAAACTCCGTAACCCAGGTCTAAGCCCTCCTCCCTACAAACTATCATATGTGAGCCCTTGATCCAGATTGAGCATAAGCGACTTATTGAAAATAGGCAGTGTGCATTTATTTGACCATCGAAAGTTGTTTCGTTATACATTTTCTCATTTTGTGGCAGTCAGTATCTAGCATAATCAAACTTCAAATAAAACTAGCCGCTCAAGCCTCCCTCCGGGCTGGTTCGCGGCCAGCACCCACTTTGCTCTGAACTGCCCCTGCCACCTCGTTGCTTCGAGGCTCTCAGCCACTACTTTTTTCAGTTTTAAATACTGCATGAAGATCAGTAGAACAGACCATAAAACCGTAGTAGATTTAATATTCTTTGTAGACAACAGATTCCGTTAAAATTGTAAAAAAATTAAATACACCTCATCTAGTTGTAATGTTTTGTATAACTTTTCACGAATTTCGCCATGAAAGTCTTCAGATCTATAAATAAAGAATGATATCGCCCTAAATAAACAGTTTCCATCGCCTACAATAGGTATTTTATAATATTTTTGACGCGTCATTGTGATGGAACTGTTGGAATTTATATATTTAAAAAAATATGGTAAAACCTTCTGACAGGTCGCCAGCCCCAACCACTTGACGGATTTCTATAATTTTTATTTCATATGAATGCTTATAACGTCTAGATATGTTATCAAGAGTCGCCTGCCCCACACCACCCTCCATTTTCGAACGAAATCGAAAAACCACTTCTCCTCTAAACATTGTCTATGGGTAAAGCTTGTAGAAATCCCCCAGCCCCAACCACCAGACCGATTTCAACAATTTTTATTTCATATGGAAGCTTATGACACCTAGATATGTCTTTAAGTGTCGCCTTCCCCCCACCACTCCCCATTTTGGAACGAAATCGAAAAAGCATATAGAGAATGTATGGTGGAGAAATATTTTTTCGATTTCTTTCGAAAATGGGGGTGTGGAGTCAGGCGACCCTTCATTGCAAATCTAGATGTCATAGGCTTTGATATAAAATAAAAAATCTCAAAATCGGTCAGGTGGTTGGGACTGGAGGATTTCTACATGGTTTTTCTCTATAAACAATGTACAGTGTGTGTGGAGAAGTGTTTTTTCGATTTCGTTCGAAAATGGAAGGTGGTGCTGGCCAGGCAACTCTTAATGACATATCTAGACGTCATGAGCTTTCATATAAAATATAAATTTTCGAAATCGGTTGAGTGGTTGAGGTTGGTGAACTCGGTGAAGGTTTTACCACATTATTTTAAATATATAGATCCTTGTAACATAGGAAATGATTTACCAAAGTTTCCTATGTTATAAGGAAACTTTGGTAAATCATAATTTAACTTTGAACTTTGGTAACTTATATTTCAACTTGTGACGACTTTCAAATACTGGCGATAAATACAAATTCATTGAGGTAATAATTTTACTATCCTTCAGTTTATAAAATGATAAAAATAAACTATGAAACACATTGTAATTTCCTAATCTTTCATTTACAACGATTAAATTTTGAATGGCTAAAATAACTTTTTTAAATTTTTTTCAGGATAACCTTATTATCAACGAGGAAGAAAATTACAGTGATGAAATATCTCGTCAACTGATCAGTGGGGATCACTCAGTTTCATCTACGAAACTGCAAGATGAGCCACTCGATGATCATTCGAGAGTTGATGAAAGAATAGCTTTTAGATTAGATTTTGACGACCAATCACCCGATAAAGAACTAAACAGAAAAGAAATGATTTTTGGAACACCTGATGTTTCTTTTGGCAAATCTTCCCCTTGTGGGAATTCTGATACTTCAACCTCCAATTCTGAGGGTAGTTCAGAGTGCCGTATGTGTTTCAGGGTTAAATCCAAGCTAGCAGCAGCCAAAGATGAAATTCGAAAATTGAAGAAAGAGCTTAAAGAAGCCCATGCTAACTTTGACAACTTAGAAATGTTTTCTTATAAACTCCAGCAAGATATGAAAGTTAAAGAGGATAACCACAATGCCCAGATAGCTTTAATGACAGCCAAAATCGACGACTTGACTGCCAAATACACCCTTGCGGAAAAGAATTACCGGCAGCTGAAGCAAAAGACTTTGAAAAGCGACAGCAAAGAAAGAAAGAGAAGTTCTTTAAAAAATAAAGAAGGCCTCACTATAACAAAGGAGTATGAACTTAAATTGTGCGATTTGGAAAAGAAGATCTCTGAAATTGAAACCGCGATTCTCAAAGAATCAACAGCAACCAGCTCTTCCAACATACAACCAAATCGTGAAGACATTGTTAAATCACCAGAGCTATCTGATGCTAGTAATACTAGTACGTCAACTGACCAATCATCTAATGTTACCAAAGGTTTCTTTTCGCGTTTACAGTCATTAGTATCGAGAGTGCAGAACGTTGGCAGTCTGGTCACAGAAAAAAGTAGCAGTTCTAGTGAAAGGGAAAGTCCTAAAATCAGACTTGAAGTTAAAGACACTGAAGAATCTAGTGCTATTGATGAGGTGTCGGATGATTCGTGGGCTGTTACTCTTGATAAAAATTTAAAGAGCATTAACAAATATCTGGAGGCACACCCAGCTAATTTTTCAGAATGCCAAAGTATATTTATTCGAAAAATGAGCAAAATTCTAAGATGGTTAAAAACTTCTCTGGGTAATATTTGTAAACAAGGATCTAGTTTAGCCAACGAGAAAAACGTGCTTATTCAGAACGTAATTGATCTGTTAACCTCTATGTGTTCGGAAACTCCGAAGAGCATAGAAGAACCGAAGCAAGCAAAGACTTGTCATTCCTTACTGATGGCATTTGAGGCAATGAGGCTTCTGGAGAGGGTTGATAGCGTGGACAGTATTGATTCCTTAGTCAAATTTGATGTGACAGAATGTGCTTTTAAAGTCATAATCAAAACTTTATGTTTGGCATTTGCTGAATATGAAAATAAGGACATTTCTAGCGTTTTGAATGTGATTTCCAGTATCCCCCAAATTCGCTTCTTTTGTCCTATTATAAATAAGCTTCTTCCTCAAAATGAAGAGGATGAACAGTTTTCTACAGTTTCCGAAAGGTTGCAGCTTTTAAATGACCAAAGATCTTGCATTTTGAATTCGCTGAAGGAAGCTAAAGAGGCCAAATATGAATATCTGTGTAATACCTTGATTGAAGTACCTGTAAAAGATAGTAATGTAAATAAACCGCAAAGCGTTAACTCATTAGAGAAATATATTGCATCAACCGCTACAGACATTCACCGGGTTGCTGAATTGCAGCTATCTGGCATACGAAATCAGACTTCTTTTCTACTAAAAGCAGAACGGGACAAAGTTAATTTGTGGTGTTTGGAAGTCAAGAAAGCGATAAAGGACAGTTCTGAGAAATTTATAGCAGAACTGAAAGATGAATGTCCTATGGTGCATGAAAGTGCCATCTCCCTGTTGAGTTTGAGTGATGCAAAGCGTTTAGAAATCACCAACTGTGTGTCTGAACTGTCCTTCTTTAATGTTTCTTATGCTGTTTTAAATAGTTTATTCTCAGAATCATTATTTAATGAAACAATTACTGAAACTAGTTCCGATACAATTCTTTCAGACGAAGAGTACATTGATAAGACGTGGAAAACTCTCCAATTTAATAAATCGAACTTTTTATCCAATCCAGGGTTTTTTGAGTGTCTTCAGTGTACCTTACTTAATAATCTATTGTCTGACCCCTCCCAAGAGATGAACTGGGTGGAATATATTCATAAGTACAATTTCTATAATCCTCGAAAAAATGAGATGCTGAGCTTCCAAGCTGAGAGCATGAGAACAATTTTGAGCGGTGCTTGTAACAACTGTGATAGTCATTTCTCAAACTCTTCTGGAAGGAACTTGAAGGATGTGTGCAATAATAGTATTACATGTACTGAGTGCGAAAAATGGATTAAGAAGTTTTGTACATCAGAAAATCAACATGAACTGGAGAAGCAGGCTTTAGAATCAAAGTATACTCGAAAACTGCAACAGTTGGAAGAATGTTTGACTAAAAGTGTAAGTAAATTTTATGAAATGCTTTCTGCAATAAAGTTAAAGTAATTAAGATAATAATTTCAAAAGAAACCGTAATCTGATTAGTGTTACTTATGGATACATTAACCAGCATATGTTTGAGAGCAAAAAAATGCACGAATGTCTTTCTTAATTGATAGTCACTCGTGTCTTTATTGCTATAAAAAGCACTAACATACCATTAGTTTATTAACAAAAATTTAGTTACTTGCAAAGCCTGAATTTAAAACAATATGCTTTGCGTAATAAATGTTTTGAGGAATCACTTGAAAACTAGTAACCACATACAGTGCATTTCTGACATAAAAATTAATTTTTGTAATGAAAAATGTATTAATGATAAGCATTTAAAAAATGAAATATAAGTTATTGGATTTCAGATCGTGAACACTTTCTGTAATGGAGCATTCATGAAAAACCACCTTATAAATTGAAATTCCGAATTATGCATTTTTTATCTTGAAATTTCGTATTGAGATTAAAAGCGTTAGTATCTTCGGGATTTTACTCTAAACAGAAGATGAAGATTGAGATTTATAATACTAGTGGAATGATTTCACATGAAGGGAAAATCACATGATAAACGTAACAGAGAATGCCATCTAACTGCATGTTGTCTTACACAATACTGTGATGTCACACCTTTTTCTCCTGTCGTAAAATTGGTAATGGATTCCCAAATTCGTTTCATTAGTTTTTAACGTATATCTCTTGAGGCTGAACTGACTTCATATTTTTGACACTCTTAGCTCAATAAATGTTATACTAAGAACGACCCGCATTTTAGGATATCGTCTAGAAGCCACTTAAATTTCTATTTTCCGCACAGGAGATAATCTGAGGATACAATAATCTTTTATTTATTTTACTTCTTTCCCTTTTTTACCCCTAAAAACTACTTTATACTATGAACGACCCACATTTTAGGATATTGTCTAGAAGCTACTTAAATTTCGATTTTCCGCACAGGAGGTAATCTGAGGATACAATATTATTTTATTTATTTTACTTTTTTCCCCTTAAAAACTACTTTTGTTTGAAATATATTACTTTAATTTAGCACTAAATACATCGTGTCTTTTATTAAAGAATTAAGCATGAAGTAAAAAATGCGATACTCTAATAATTATCTCGAAAATGTGAGAAATAACTGAAGAGGTTTATTTCGATAATTGTATCAAATATGTCCCTATTTCGAAATATTTCTTAATTTTCATTGTTTATGGTTTTACCTACTATTTTAGTGAGGTACTATTCAATAACTTAAAAGAATAATTTTTAATGCACAAGCTTAAAAATTATTTCTCGGACAACAGCTTAATAAACTGTTCACATTTCACAAAGAAGAATTTTAATAAAACGAGCCATTAATTATCTTAAACATTATTAATTTAATTTATTACTTTTGCGTTTTTAAATAAAGCTAATTGCCGTTATCGTAAAAGAATTCGCTCAAAACATCCAAAATGTAGTAAGAGAAAATAGAAGAAGACTTAAGAAATTATTATCATTAAAAGCCGCTGTTTTGATCAAGAAATGCGCAGTAAAGTTTTCTCGCAAACTTATTTTAGATTCAAAAGTTTCAAAATATTCTTCAAATTACAGAAACATGAAATCGCACTAGTTTCAGATAAACTATATAATTAAGGATGCCATAAAAAATACAATATAATTTCACTCACCAATAAATTACAACTGTAATTCTAATTAATATTCTTACTAAATACACAATGTCTTTCCATAAGCTGCATTCTGTATGCAAAATTCTAATACAATCATAAGGGGAAAAATCAGTCATTTTTTAAAGAACATAAAACTAATAATTACACAAATGACGCTAAACGTAAAAATACCTAATTGAAATAATTATCTAAATTCTTTTACAGGTAAGATTTTTTCCTTTAAGCAACTAAAAGATCTACAGACGCTTTTTTTTCTTTTTACTTTGTTTTTAACAAGCTCTATTTGATTAAAAAATAATATATTTTCTTAACAGTAATATAAAATGCAATTTATGAAAAAAATATTAATTTTAGTTTAATTCAGTAAATAATGACGTGTACGAACATACAACAATAACATTAAATAACTTACTTGTTGCGTTTGTGAAATCTCGATATATAACTTTAATCAGGAGAATGTAAATCATGTTTTGAAATAATTCCAACAGCTACATTCATAGTATTTCAATAAAAAATATTTGATATACATTCGTATCTTAAAAAATAACATAATGTTGTCATTTTTCTAAATTTATTAAAATTACAAGCAACTACTTTTGATCAGTGTACGAATTATAAAATCAATTCATTTTAATGGTTTTCCTTAAAAGCAAGCGTTTTTTAAATTTCTTTCAGAACAAAGTACACGAACAAGAACTGCTACAAAAGGAAAACGAATTAGAATCGACCACAGTACAATTGCAGCGCTTAAAAGTAAGGATTTCGATTTAATATTGTCGTCTTTAATTTATTGAGAAAGAATAAATTTATTTATTTTCGTAGATAATTTATTGTTTAAAAATGTAAAGAAACGTTTACATACATAAACATGCTCTTTTCATGATATTAAGTTGCGGATGAATCTCCAAACGATTTCACAATGAGTCGTGTTTTTTTTATAATTCTATCATAAAATTTAAGCATTGAGCCTCATCTAAATATGATAGAATATCTTAAATTGTAAGTTCAGTTGGCCAGACGCTTATTTCGAAGAATTCTGTCATATCCAATTGCTGCAATGATATCCTATTGAAAATGGGTATAATAGTAATAAGTTATTACATTCATATTTATTCTGATACTATTACCGTCAACTTTCTTGCTAGATTGTTATGAAAGATATTTGATATTATTGATGAAATTTTTTTTTCCCTGTGAAACTGAAAATTCAAAATTTTCTGTTTAAATCACTTTTATGTGTTAAAAAAATCTTTAAATATGCTTACTTATAAAGTAAAAAATAAAGAACATTATTGATATAGCCTGTTTAAAATATCATGCATATAAAATTTTAACCTACACAAAGTAGCATGATGGAGCATTTGCATGTTCTGCTTGGCACGACTTTGCTTAAAGATATGAGGCTGCAGAAAGCATACCTAAAATATTTCGTTTATTTTTTGTACATGTGACACATGATTTCATGTACTTGTGAATTAAGTTCTAACAAAATATCCCCTTCACCATTTTTTTTTCCTTTCCTTACTTCAGAATGAATACGAAGATCAAATACAAACTCTCAAAGACCTGTATGAACAAAAACTACATTTCGAATCCGATCAAATTAATGAGGACAGTATTAGGGAAGCGTACAAAGCCGAGATCGAAGATCTCAAGGTAAGTATTCATTATATTTTTGTATAATATTGTATTAATAATAATTAATTTACTTTGAAATGACCATCCAGAAAATTAAATTATCATCAAAACCATTTCCAAATATTTAGCATCTGTGTTTTTATATGATAAATTTGTTTTACTAGAGAGTTAACTCAACTGAAATAAATAAGGCAGACTTAATTTTTTATTCTGTCAACCAAGCCGATTTGTGTGAAGTCACATGACAACCATAACTGCAGCCTAATATCTGATTGAACCTTCTCTTGCGCTGTATTGCGGCTTCACATCATTTTTAATTATGAATTTAAGTATTAAATTAGTAATTAGAATTTTCCCTAATTGTTTTTGATTTAATATCTAGTAATAATTTTATTAAGAACTTTTGAAATGTTAAACCTTTACCATTTCCGAGAAACCCATCGGAATTGTTTTCCCTTCAATTTTAACTTCCATAAGAGGCATTTTGACTTTAGCTTCGTCGTACAGTGAAGAGAATCGAGAATGTATTTTGGAAAAATACCTCTTGTTGTTGACCGATTTGGTCCAAAATTTGATACAGATCTGCAATTTTGGCGGTAAAGCCATGTGCGAATTTCAGTAATCTAACTCGTATTTCTTGAGTTATCGTGTTCACATTATTTAACGGACGAACAAAGAGGCATAACTCCGAACGACAAGAGTGTTCTCCACTCGACTTCCTAGTCTTTTTCCACAATATGGCACGTTTTGAGATTAGCTTCATCTTATAGTAAAGAGGATAGAGTCTGCATTTTGGAACAGTACCTCTTACTGTTTCCCAAATGTATACAAAATTACATGTACACCACAATGCATAAATATCACATTGTAAAATTCATGCATTTAACTTAGTGCGTTTTTGAATAACCGTCCACGAACAGACCTACCGATAGATAGTCAACATGACTCTGGATCTAGTCCAAACTTTGATACACATGTACAATTTTGGTGATATAACCCATATGCCAAATTTCAACTTTCTAGGTCATTGCGGATTTGAGTTATCATATTCACATGCACGCGGGCGAATTGACAAGCAGACTTCCATCGGTCGAATTTCTTTCAAAATTAGGTAGAGATTTACTGATTAGAGTGCAAAGGTCACGTGACAACTTCCATCCATCTATCTCGCTGTGTTTTTGAGTTGCCGTGTTCACAAACAATCATAATTCCCAAATATGTGTTTTTCGGACTAAGGAAAGTCTAAAATGTAAAGATTCATCTAAATTTCGAGGTTGAATTGTTTTACTACTACGATACTTTGTATACGAGAATTGAAAAAGAGCATGGTAATGATAGTGTAATTTATATGCAAAATCTGATTTGAATTATAATTATAGAAATTCATGCTTGGTTTTACTACGAATGATTTATAATAACTCACGTTGCAACTTATACAGGAAATGTTCAAGAAAGGACTGATAGCCATTGAAAACTCTCACTATCGGATAACAACCGAAATGGAGAAAAAACACAAAGACGAATTATCCATGCTTCAAGCGGAGAAAGAAAAGGCCTTGGATCTCGAAGCACAGGCAACAATAACTGGTAAATATCCTTGTTTAGTTGCAATATTTTATTCCATTAAAACCTAACAAGCATGAAATTAATTCTGAACAGTTTCTTTTCTTACTTCCGCCCCATACTTTTAACATCGCTCATACCTGATAGTTTTAATTCATCCTTTTTTTAAATTTATCAGGATGTTTTATTTTTCTTGTTGCTATCATAAGCTTGTAGGTGGATTTTCCCTTCTTGCATTCTTTGTTGCTCTCTAAAAGAGAAGAGTCAAGGCTTCTTCAAATTTTCCCAATTACAGCTTTAATGTCATCCATAAAAATTTTACCCAAAATCAGAAAATAAGTGATAAAATGTTTTTTTAATAACGATAAATCTAATAACAATTTTTTTTAAAAATAATAACGCACTTTTTATTGAGTACTAAAATGTAAAAAATAAATTTTTAATCAAGAATCTGGAAGTCAAAAAAATCATGAAAGCTTGAGACGCTAAAAGAAATACTCAAAATTAGAATTTTAATCGCATTTATAACATATTTAAATTTATATGATGTTTAGGAATGTTCTTTTCTCTGATATTCATTGTGGCTTAATTTTCTTATTGTACTGTATTAGTACCTTCCGCTTTTTTCACCTCCAGACTTTTTGATTTTAAAAAAGTATACTTAGTACACTAATAAAAGCCTGATTTTTTTTATTATTATTTTATTGTTATTATGTTCTGTTTTTAATCTGTAATGTTATCATAGTTTATTATTTTAGTTATCTGGAAATCAATTGTTTTCTCAAATTCTTTATCCGATGATGCCTATTATATGGAATCAGAGTTTATTTAAAATTAATCTATTGACTAAGAATTGTGTTCTGAAATATTAAAATATCGTAATTTTAATCTACAATATACGAGTGTACATAAATTCAGAACTCGAACATGTTAGGAAATTACTGAAAAATCGATTACGAAATTCCATTGTTACAAACATGGCATAAAAGAAACTAAGTTAAATAAAAGCTAGTAAAAAAGAAATTCGATTCAAAGTAAGTTTTTAAAATATTTTAGTAAATTGGTTAGGAGAAAAGTGATTTTTTTTTCTATTTATACTTGCAAACAATGGAGAATCATAGAAAGGAAAGAAGACGCAGTGAAATTTT
>BGPR01002667.1:146503-166596 GCA_013235015.1 Araneus ventricosus
TCAAACACTTTCACGCCAATAATTTAAATCATACGAACTTTCGCATAATTAGTGAACATATTCTATGCCTGGCCGGCACTAATTCGTCGTAGAAAGGATATTTTTTCTTATGAATAAGTTTCAGACGAGCTAAAAAACATAGTTGGAAGTCGCAATTTATAAAGTAACGTTAATTACCAAAGTAAATTTTAAGAAATCTTGCTAAGAATTTCATTCTTATTTTAAATCAGCACCAAATATACTGAAGCAAAAATGTATTCTGAAAAATGCAAGATCACGTGAATTATTTATTTTCACGAGTTTATTCCTGTTCTTTTAATTAATTAATAAAAACTGAAGAAATATGTGTTTTTTTAATTCACATAATATTACCTAAAAATTAAAAAATGTCCCGTTTTGAGGATAAACATAAATGGTCACTTTATATATACCCAAAACGTAGCCGGAGAATAAATATTGAAAGGTAGCGTTTCCCGCGCCAACGCATCGGCTCCTTGGTGATGAAGCGCTGGCGCGGGATCGGCAATCAATGTGTTAATTTTTTTTCTTCTTTATTATTAAGCAGTATTAATTTTTATTTTCATTATTAATTATTATTTAAGTTACTTTTTATTATTTATTTTATTTTTTTATTATTAGCAGTATTAATCTTTTCACTGTTATAAAATGCTGCAGGATACTGATGATGAGTATCCATGCTGATAAATATGTCATTGTAAATATGAAGCTAAAGCTCATATTCAAGCATGAAGCTAGAAATCCCGTTATTAATATTAGCAATAAAAACGAAAAACACACTTGTGAGTCAGTTGTTTTCAAAACAATTTGCATTTCAAAGCAATAATAGGAAGCTTTAATCTTCCATGTTTTTCTTCCGTGAAATTTTCCTTTCACATCGATCAATCGCAACGGGTTAAGGAAAATTGAATGTCAATCACTGCTCTGTAATTATGGTCCTTTATGCGTTTTTCTGTTTTATATCCTCATATGAAGATTCGGTGTTTGTTATTTGAAAGTAGTACAAGGCTATTAAAGTAATTGAGGATGACTCTTTCTGTTGAAATTTTAAAAAGTCTTGAAGCATCTCTCTTTGACTTTTTCATGTACTTTCCTAAAAATTAGGAAAGTACATTATAGCATGTGGTTAAAAATGGCTGCACCTGCATGTAATGCAACCAAACATTTTCTCGATTAGCATCTAAAAAAATATCCAAAATTACCTTTTCATTTGTCGGTTTGTTATTCTTGGTTTTGGGTTTCGTAATTTTGTTGTCAATATCAACTGTGAAAAAAAATTTTAAGCCATTTTAAAGTTTAAAAGAATTATCTATTCAATAAACGCCAGTTTCTAATGATTTTTTTTTCTGATTTTCACAGTTAAAATAATACTACTTATTATAGCCACGATAACACAAAAAGAGTTAATTTTTTTTACTAGACACAGTTATACCACGGTTGTAAATGAATGAAATACAGTGAAACTTCCTTACAGTGGCCACTCTCCATTCCAAACATAATTGGGCTTTCAATGGGATTGGACGCTCTGAATAGTTTTCGTTTTTGAAGTCAAAATATACTTAATAAAACAAAACTTAATTCATTATTTATGACACAATGATTTTTTAGACTTATCTAAAGAAAAAAGAAAATTTAATTGCCTATTACTAAAATTTTTTGAAGAAAATATGCAATTTGTGGAAAAGATACAATTTGTGTTTGTTAGGTTTTTTCATTTTTTTCAGAGGTAAACTTTTTCAATTTTGTTTTTTTAATTGTAAAAGTAAAACCCCAATCGATTCGTTGTTTGTTGTAGGGTAATGGGTAGTGATGTCATCAGTTTTTCACAAAGTCTGACGTGCTGGTGATTAATGATTTAAAAATTTTGTTTGTTTGGGTTCTCCCAGAATTAAAATATTCGGCCGATTTTCGTTATTATACTGACTGAACACTTCTAAACGATGGTCTAGAATCACAAAAACACGCTTGGACATCGTTCAGAAATGAAAAGGCTATGCTTTGTGGCGAAAGGGCTTTTGCTGTGTGTTTAGAAACCATGGCCGCTTGTGTCTCCCATCTCAGCAGAGGGACGAAGTTTACTTTTCTCTCTACACTAAGAAAGGAATGATAACTTCGATTTGATTTCTGGTATTTTTTCAGAGTGCATTTAGTTTTTATTTCCCTTTTTTCCCTTCCTTTTCTCTTAATAAGAGGTCCAAGGTCAAGGAGACGAAAGGAATGGATTTTATTGAAATTAAACGAGCGAGTGCTCCTGCCGCTCGGAGGGGTTATTTTAACAGTAACTGTGTGTCAAAAATTCCTGCCAAACAAAATAAAAGTTTTACTGTAGTTTAAAGTGTGTACATTTTCCTCCGACGTGGATGACAAGGCGCAAGTTTTAAAAAACATTGTAAATTTGGCTCGTTTTTGTGAAGTTTCATTCGATAATAAGGAAGAATGAATATGCGTTTTGGAAAACTGTCTTCTGTGGCCGCAGTGCAGGAGAGGGAGGATAGTCACCTTCCTACTTTTTGCTGGAAAAATTAAATTTTTATTTCATTTTAGCTGCCTAAAACTATAATTAATAAAAAGTAATAGTGTCCGGGAAAGTTAGCTAAGTGTGTAGCTAAATTTTTAAATTTTGCTGTCTACCTCTATACTCCATGGTACTTTTAGATGCCTATACATTTTTTGCCCCCCTACTTTTTCAACCCAATGGCCGCCACTGTTTGGTCCTTCTACGATATCGATGGAAATCCAGTATCCATCTAGCTCGTTGTATTTCTGCATTATCATGTTCGCATACCCATGGACAATCATATTTGCAAATATGGTAATTTTGGACTCGATGCAATCATTTTTCTCTGTACACTTCGCATATGTGAAAGTAAACAAAAAAGAAAAGAATTGTATGAAACTTCAAGCAAATTACAAAAAAAGAAGAAAATGTTTAATTTAAGGAGTTTCGCTTCATTCATAGAATCTTGTTCCTCCTGATAAAAAATAAACTTGAATTTAAATCCATCTGTCAATCTTGCCTTTTCAATATTTAAGTTTAGATGATGGTAAAATTATGAAGCGTGAAATATTTCGTAGTATTTTTCCAAAGCATTGTCTCATTGGAAGATATAAGGGTGTGAACTGCATTAAAATTGGCTATTGTTCTTTTAAGAACGTGAGATTAGCTTCTCTTGCGTTACGATGCACGATGTTATAAGACATCAAAGAAGATATGCGAATTTGAGATGTAATTAGAAGGATTTTAGGGAATGGAGAGAGATATCATTTTTCAATTGTTATAAATGATCGCGAGTATAGTAGGTTTTCAAATAATGTTATGAATGAATTTAGGCTTTAATTAATGGTTAACTTTGCATCGACTAAAGGAGCTACATGTGTAACTTTTTTTAGTACCCTTATTTGTATTACAAATAATTATTAATTAAAATATTTTGTGGTTGTATTACTTTCTCTCGTAAGGTTTTCAATGTTTATGTATTTTTAGCTTCATTGAATAATTTGTTCAGTAATTTAAGGAATTGTCTTGTTTGCAGTTTTGTAATCATCGATTATTTTTTTCAGCTTTGCACCCTTTTAACCAAGAATAAAGAGATAGATGCTGGTTTATCAAATATCTAGTACCTTTATAGTCTATTATCAGAGCTTTGTAAAGAAACACGTGTTTAAAATGTACAGGTAAAGTATGAATTTTTATTTTCATATGTGCATTTAAAATCAATAGAATGAAATTTAGCATGGAAGTTTTTGGCAAACGTTTTTAAAATAGTTTTCAAGAACACTTTATTACAGCTGAATTATCACAGCATTAACTCACATTATTACAACTAAATCCAATAAGCATTTATGAATTTTGTCATACTTGGTATTAATACGAAATCTTTGATTGCCAAAAATATGTTTTGTGTTTAACTGTTTCTCTCTTTTGAAATTGGTATCTTCTAATTTATGTATCCTTTTAAATCTCATAATACTTTATCAACAAAAAGTCAGATAAAAATATTCCCTGAAAAAATATTTGGAATATGTCCTCGAATGATGGATGTTTAATGTAATCTTTATTAATATAAGTATGTTTATATTATTATTTTAAAAGTACATCTTCATACTATCATATGTATATTTTATATCCATTCATTCATATTTATTAGATTTTAATACATTTTTAAATGATTTGTTTGATGTAGTTTAGTTATATTAATTTCCCGTTTTGAAGCAACAAGAGCCATATTTAAATCCCATTGAGTTTTTTTTTTATTTTGAATCGTGACCGCTGGTTTGTCAGTTTTCTTACATTGTGGCAGCTAAGTAATAACAATGAAATTTTTGGCTTTGTACATTTTTACTCCTTTTACAGTAAGCTTTACTTATTACTGACATATACGCGCATATACATATAATATATTTTTGTATTTTTTTTACTTGTAAATTTAGTTAGCGGGCCTCAAAATATTTTTTAAACAACAGGTGGTCCGCGCAACCTAGAAGGTTGGGTATCGCTGCACTATGCGATTTTAAAATTGTCTTTTCCAGTGATAGTTCGTCGCGGTTTTTTTTTTTTTTTTTTTTTTTGTATCATAGTTTTGATGCTTTCCGGTAATATCTTCAGGCATTATTATCTGGAAAAATTCAATCATAAAAAAAGCATTTTTATGCCAGATTATATTGAAAAAATTATTTTCTCAGTGATATCAGTCCTCTTAACAGAGAGTCTGACCAAGTGATTTTCGAACTTGATTTTTTTTATTCTTGTAAGCAAGGTGTTTATTTATAAATACCTTTAACAGGTGGAAACAATTGCATTTTCATTTGAAATCTGGGCCATTCTTCACTAAAGATGTCATGAAATAAGTTAATATTTTTGTAATTTTTTTCGGATTATTTTAAACTAAGCGCTACCTGAAATATAGTGAGATAAAAAAATTAATGTTGTAGGAAATTACAAGGCTAACATCAAAATATATAATGTTACTGGGAGGGGGGGGGGTCTCGTCACCTCTGATCGCTTACGGCAGCCCAGTCACCTGTTGCACTAAAACAACTTTGTAATAAAAAGAAAGAAATGAAATTAATAACTACAAATTCTGCGCTATTCATAAATGTATCTAAAATCAACATAAAGGCTAATTATTTAATCTTGGACCGTCTCGATTGGAAATCATAATGCATCATTAAATCAATCTGGAAAAAAAAATGATGATAGAGTGAATCATTCTACTCAAACCAGTTAGCAGTAAACAACAGATTATATCTTGGATTGTGCTGGTTTGTCCTCGTCATCCAACCGAGGTTCAAAATTTCGAGGTCCGTCCCAAAATAGCCCTTCTATAGCTTCAAAATGGGACATTAATGTAACTAAAACTAAAAAAACCCTCGTGGATTTCTTTAGTAGCTGAAAATGTTTAAAAACTCATTACGCAAGCATATAGAATAAATTCAGCAATTAATAAAATTACTTTGTCGTTAAATGAATAACATAATCAAAAGTTACTTTTTTTAAACTTAAATTTTTTATTAGAGGCTTATGCTTCAAAACGGGATGTCAACATAATAATATAACTAAACTAGATAGTGCTGACGATTTGCTATGAGAAACGCAAAAAGTGCTTATACAAAATTTCTGCACCATTTTAAAACACGATAAAATTTTGAAATTCCCAACCTTACCTTAAGTTGGATGAATTCTGAAAAGAATATGCCTACGACACATATATATGTAGCAATATTCTAACATTTCTATATATGTAACAATATTCCGAGAGGTGAAGTGTAGAGCATCTTGAAAAGGAGCGGGCAGTCGTAGAACCGAAAAATACTTTATTCCAATTTAGATTTTCTTAATAAGATTATGTAGATCTTTAAAAAAATAGATAAACGTTGTAATAATTATTTGTCCCTGCCATGACCATGACGGAAAATCTTACGCGCAAAGCGCGCGTCTTATCAGTAAAGAGTTACATTATAAAAAGAGGGCGTTGCAAGCAAGAGCTTAAATTGTTTCGAAACGGTAAAAGTACAGAATTCGAGGCTCGAAAAATAGTGCGAGTCTAAGTTAAAGTAGAAATTCCTTTATCATAGGATTGAAGTAGAACTAATTCGTTTGTAATTAAAAATTAGGTGGCGTTAAAAAAGATTTAATTTAAAGGAGATTAAAAATTTTAAATCATTACATGTATGATTTAGAATAACCGTGTATAATGCATAATTGATTCTTCTTAAAATTTTTATGCCTGTAATCCTCTTTTTGGCCGAAATAAATTTTAGCCACTCTATGTGTGTGATTAAAATTTATTTCAAACATCGCATAACTGCCTTCAGTTGAAGGTTGAAACAAATTTTAATTCGTATAATTATTTGGTACATTTATTTGAATCTTTATTTACGAAAGAGAACAAGTAAGATCTGCCAAATTCTTATTTATTTGTTTGCATAGCGTATTATGTTTTACTTTTATTTTTCGAAAGAAAAATTATTTTTGTCGTTGTATTGAGATATTCTTCTTCTATCGGTAATATGCATCTTTCTTTTGCAGGACATATGTTTCTATCCCTACTTATGCAGCAGCTTTATCATTCATTCATATTGTGACTCTGCATTCAATGTACAAAATGCATGTTTTGTATTGACAAATAAAATTTATTTCTTTGTTTTTCTAATTATGTCTTCCTTGAAAGCTACCTTGAAAATTTCATATACGTTTGAATTTCTAAATTGCTTTCTTTTAATGAACATATTCATTACAAATATTCTATACAGCAATCAAGAAATAAAAAAACTATCCCAAATGTAGGCTATAATGATATAATAAGATATGCGCACATGCCATAATTAGTTTTTAAAAACTGCCCCCCCCCCCGTGAACTACAGATTTAAAGTACGATTATTTCCGTTTGGAGAAAAGAGAAAAATTGTTTGTGAAAATATTTCTTAATTTTCTTCGACACGAGATTTAACTGTCTAAGACTCGTTGAACGAAAGAAAAAAAAAGATTTCTGTAAAATAGGAAGCTTTTGTAAATTTGAACATCAACACAAATTAATGTCTGGCATTCTTTTGGAAAAGATGATGCTGGTTCTTAAAATATATAAAGATATGAAAAATTCATTATCGGATGATATTGGTGAAGTATGACTATCAGCTCTCCTCAACGAATCTTCTAAAAGTATCAATTAAGGGAGATATCAAATTTGTGATCCTTTATGTGGCATCAGTGGCGGCTCGTCCATAAAAGCTGCAAACCACCCGGAAATTACTTTAAAAGATTTTATTTTTGTTTTTATTCTAATTGGCTTCCTTTTCCACCTTGAGAATTCAGTGATCAACGAAAATGGCACAAAAGTAATAAAAGGAAGACGGAAAATCAATCAAGAATTAAGAGAGAGACAGACCAGAGCTGCAAAAAGTTTTGCCCCTCCTCAGGATCCTAAATAAACGCAATGATCAACGCGAAGCGGGAGAAAAGCAACCCTTTCTCTGCTTAAAATTGCATTAATTTGAGCTGCATTTTTCCCAGCTCACGATTGGCGCGACTTTCTCATTTGGCTTTTTTCGCTTTTTCTCAGTAGTTAAGTAGTTTCTTTTTTATTTTAATTCAATTCTGGAGGAGTTGTAATTTTTTGCTTCTTTATGTTTTTTGGGTGCTGATTACAAATCTGAGGTTTGCAACCAATAATTTTTGTTGGAATTTTAGTGATAGCCAAAAAACATTTTTTAAAAATTCCCCAGTTTTTTGCTTATAACTCAAAAACTATCAATTTTTAGTATATCATCATTCTATACCAAAATAATCAGCACAAAATTAACTACAACTTAGGTCTATACAACTTTTGCAGCACTGCTTGTTTCTGAGCTGACGAACCGCCACTGTGTGGCATAGAAAATTGTTGAAGAAATGAGCATATCAGAAGGCGCGGATTTAGTGAAATCCCTATTGATGCTCGCAAGGGAAGTTACACCCTGCTGATAATTTAAAAGCTATGGAACTTAAAAATACGCTTTTTCTTTTGAATATGTTGCCGGCAATGTATGAAATCCGGTATTCTATAGAATACCTAGGTATTTTACAGAATGCCGAAAACTGGCCGACAAGCGATTAACATTTCCCACATTTCGTAGACATTCTATAGAATGCCAAATGACAAACCAGCAAAGTATGAAATACATCGCCGATTCGATTTTATAAGAAAATTAAGTGCAATTTAAAATAAAATTATTTATTTTCTTGATGAAAAAAATAGATTCATATTTCATTTTGTTTTCTGTAATAAGAAAGGCATACATTTTGTTTTGTACAAGTTTCATTTTTCTTTACGTATTTTGAATAAAAGTTTTTTAATAGTATTCTCATTATTTTTTCAAAATAACATTTGTATTTTTGAGGAATGAACGTCTTTTAATAATAGCCTTAACCTTTTTTCATACTTTGCCTAAATAGCATATGCATTCTATAGAATGCCTAGGTATTATATACAATGCCTAGTAAAAGTATATAATAATTCTCATAATTCATACTTCGCCTAAAAATGCCCGGCATTCTATAAAGCGCCTAGGTATTCTATAGAATGCCGGCGTTTCAAACATTGCCGGTAACATATGGATAATGACATTTAAAGCCGTATAAACAAACCTGAGTATTGAACAAAATATTGGTTTTTATCTAAAAATATTATTCAATCCATATTCATACCGTATTGATAAATTTCTGTAATAAAGTACCTATACATCATTGTGGATTTCGCTTTTATAACGACAGTATCGAAATACAATATTCATATTACATATATTGCATAGCATACATATTCAAAGTGTGTATATAAAAAGTAATACTACGATTCCAGTAGTTCTCAATCTGGGTCGGACACAGCCATAGAAGGGGGAAAGAGCATTTGAATTCTTGAAACAAGGGCAAAAAAATGACAACAAAGGCTCTTTTAGCCAATTAATTTCCAGAGTCCCTTTTTAGGGACGTTTCTAAAATGCATTAAAAACTCAAAGGAATTATTTTTTCGCCATAAATTTTACAAAAAAAGTATTTTTATTTATTCGTTTTTTATTATATTCAATCCATGGTAGCACATATCAAGAGTTCGGTTGATAACGCAACCTTTTTATTTTTAAGTCAGACTCGGAAATAGTTCTTTGAAATGAGAAGAAATGAGTAAGTTAGTTCAATTATTTATCAACTAATTTACTTACATTTAACAAATATATCGGTAAATGCAATTGTAAGAATATGTTTTTCTTTTGGAATATGTTTTTCTTTTAGATTTTGATAGTTTTTTTTTTATTGACTTTGACTAAATAGGGACGCTAGGCTTAGGAGGGCACTAAAATATAAATCTTTCGGGCAGAATTTTTCTACAGTAATTTTACAGTTAATTTCATGACATGTAATATTAGTATGCAAAATATTATTGAAAAAATTGCGACTTGTGCATTAATTGGATAAAATCATTTGAATTTATTACATTCACAAAAACACAAACATATACACTCAAAAGATAAGCATTTACGTTAATTTCTACTTATTAACAAAGGTTTTGTAATTTGGAGCTTTGGACACATATTCACTCCTGTTGAAACTCTCTTAAGTTCAAGAGTGCCGCCAGGTGGCGCTGAGCGCTACTTCCGGTTTTTCTATATATTTTCACTCTCTATCGTGCTTTTGCTTGGTGGTGCTCTTGTGCTACCTTGATGTGTTCCTATATGTTGCTTATGCTAAAATAAATGTATGGAAAATGACGGACTGTTGCCTTCGAATCCTTTTATGATAGGTAAGGGCGAAATTTCATTTTAATACTAATTGCATATTATGCGAATTGTTAACAACTCGTTTGCGTCACAGCTGTGTCTGACTTGTTATAATTCGTGCGACACGGTGGCGCTATTCTTAAAGCCCATGCGGACATTCCATTAATATAAAACTAAATGTAACATTTAAAAATTCTTTATTCGAAAAGCTTAACAAAAAGTCGGTTTTGATATTATATATTAAAAATTTCAGCATTACTTTCAAAGGAGATTTGAGTAAAAATTATTGAAATATATTCGTGATTAACACAGAATAGAAAAGTTGGATCCCAAATATTATTACGAGAAACAGCTTCAATCATGTGTGAAAATCTCGAGATATTCTTCTCACAATAGTAACAGACACACACACAAACAAACAAAATAAATTTGTAGAAATTTAGGCTCTTCGTTTTGCAGATAGTATCGACTTCGGAAACGGAAACTTTATTGACATGGAAAATTAAATTCTTTCCCTGTGAAAGATCCTTTGCAAGATCTGAGAAACAGAAATTCTTATCTGAAGTATAAATAAATAGTTACTTTCCGTTAGCGCAGCACCAGACCCAACGAAAGCACCGATAGTGCCAACGATACCATGAACGCTAGTACCGATGTCGACGTAAAGCGGGGCATTCACCGCTGCTGAATTCCAGAATTTTTGGAACACGGAAGAGAAAACTTTACGCCAATGTTGAAACCCAATGAAAATTGGAGCAAATGGATTGAACCGATGGAATTCCGAATAGTTCGAAGTCTGATTGGAATGGGCGGATGGCCTTTGGAGACCCCGTCGCGAGGGTAGCGAGAAAACAAAGGTTCTGCCTATATTGGGATCCCGCGACGAGGCTAGTGAACTCGGAAATTCCCCGTTTGGGGGAGGAGGAGAATTGGCGGGAGTAAATCTGCGATTTTGAACCTTCTCCTCTAAAAACAAACTTTCGAACATCCGTGAATGACTTCCCTAAAATGTTAGACTGGAATGAGTGGAGTACACACCAGTTCTTGGGACAAATGACATATCCTAGCCTTCTCGTGAATGCCCAGCTTAATACTGAGAGGAAATTGGCGCCAATATTTTGGCACCACCAGCTTGGCGATGACTGGTGCCGTGCTAACGGAAAAATCCAATAAATGGGTTCTCAACAATAAAAGTAATAATAATTAATTTCAAAAGTAAAATTTTTAAATAAACAAAGAGGGAATTACATGATTGTGAAATAATCAATTCATTGCTTCATTGTTGCAGCTTTCAACAAAGTATCAAAATAAACAATGGTATTAAACTTGGCTGTTGTTCATTGCATGTCATATAGTCAATTGAAGGCGTAAAGTTAATTTTCAGAAATGCGATTTGTCATGAGACGTTGCATTAAAAATGGTAACTAATTCTTTGCTTTATTGGAGTGGATTACTATTCCCATCTTCTTCTATAAATAGCTTAGTTCATACTGTCATGCATATTCCGAATATAGTGGCTTGCATGGCAGTCACTTCATAGGTCTGTATCATGACAAAGTTTCTCATAGTTGTATATCTTTATGACTTGATACCTTTGGCGATTTTTGGATACCTTCTTGTGTTGTTGTATTGCACCATCCGTAAAGATAAGCTGTTTGTAAAGAAAGCCTTTTGTCAGACAGAAAGACAACAGTTTGAAATAAAATGTTCCCAAACAGTGCAGGAAACAACTGATGCATATACTGAGGTTCCACAAAAACAATTTCTTGCAAAATCGACTTAAACTATAGTGATTGAAAATGATGCTTCTACCCTAGTTGAACGATGCCAATCTAATACAAAATACACTCAAAATGTGAACGAAATTAGGCATCATAGGCACATCCAAATTCTCCTGCTAGCATCGGATAATAAAGAAACTCAAACATCACCTCACTTGTGTTTGGATAAAGAAATTCAAACAGAAATCATTCGAAATTCATCCAAAGTGTTTTTGACTTTGAAGCTCAACCCCCAGAAATCAGAGAAAAAAATTCAAGTTCAAGCCAAAATTAAATAGAATATCTGAAGTCTATGAAAATGAAAATGAACCTGAATTGTGCATGTTACGTCTCAGGATGAATTGGAAGATCAGGCCTCAACTGTAGACAAAACTATCGCCACGACAAAATCACTGTAAAAATTATTTCTTGCATGCTAGACATTCTTTTAACGATGACGTCCATTTCATTGTGGAAGACCGTAACAGCTTTCTCATCTTACTATCTCAATTCAAATAATTTCTAAGTACTATTTGTATTCAGAAAATGTAAAAGAATTTCAGTTGAAATATGCAATTCAGAAGGAATCAATGAATACAAAAAAAAACCCTTCATCTTCTGTGCAAGCAACGACGTTCAGTGATATTAAGTAATTTTCTCTCGTCTTCTTAAATGACCGATGGCTACCTCTATAAACCGCAAACTAATGTTACCATGAATTAAATATTTTAAAACTAGTAAGTGGGGTAGAGTGGGGTAAAACCTAGTACCTAATATTCTGTCTCTATTAATTATCCTTTGCAGTGGACAGATTCTGAATTGCACTCCATAAGTCAAAAAGAAATAACGGTCATAGTGGCCGTGTTGTTGCTGTTGAATTCACTGCGTCTGTGAAGATTTATTTGTTTTAAGACGTCAACTCTCTAATATCCGTTTGTTTTTAAACTACCCTTACTTAATAATCATTACAGTTATAAAAACAATATTTAATCTATCTTATATGTTCGCTAAGTATTTATACCCTATCAAACAATAAGGATTTACTCTAATAATTACGTGGTTTTATTGCTTATCGGCACCTGGCGCAAGACCAGGCCACACAATATTGATGATTCTTCCAATGAAGACGATAAAAGCACATCAGTCGTTGACTGTTTATATTTCAATCATGTATTTTCTAATTTAAATAAATGTAAAGGGTGGATCCAATGCAGAAACTGACTTAGCTGTGCCCACGAAAGCTGCAGAAGCGCGGAGGAAGAAGACAACTGCTTTGCACGTGAATGTTGTAACTAATATTCTTAAATTGTCACATAAAATAAAAATGTCTGCTACTTTTCCACTGAAAATCGAGTTTTCCTAATTTCTTAAGTTAAGATGTGCACCCGGTTTGATTTTTTTCATAAAAAAAATAATTGATAAAGAAAAGTAATGTAACTATGTCTCTTCAGGTATGATATATTGTTCTCCGTTAAACAACGAATATTTAAAAAAATAATAACAAGCTGTATATCGAATAGTTAAGCTCCAACAGGCCTTCGAGTCTTAGCTGCCCGGTTTTACACCACTTTCCCCTACATGCATTATGTAGGGGAAATATGTATGCCTAACATTCCATTATGTTAACTGACACCTAGTTACTCTGTTGTTCTTGTTGCTTTGGCAACAAATACAAACTTTCTGGTCCATGAATACAATATGCCTGAATAAGCCAATTTCATGCCGAATTGGTGTTGGAATGGTTATAATAGGTTGATTGATTCTTATATTTTCCCTATCGGTTACTTCTTATTATGTCTTGCACAGCTGACAATTTTCGGAAAATCACCTTTTCATATGGAAATGGCTTTGAATAAGATGTTATGGTGTATCTATTTCTTTTAGAGGTCTAGAAAAAATATATCTGAAAATAAGCAGGTCAATTTTCTCTCATTCTACATTCTCAGATTTCAAGCACTAGGCCAAACTGTGGGATGAATCACTACGAATCTTCTACGACACATCTTTCAACTTCGAAGAAACAAATTTCCGCACTTGATTATCGCACCAGTGATAGAACCAAACTTACTGTCGAAACAGAAAGTGGTTTCCGACTTTTAAAGAAAATCTTCGCTTTTTTCAGCATTAACTTATCCACGGAAGAAGACGAATTATCGAAGAACAGATGTAAAATATTTAAATTAATTTCTCTAATGAACATTTATGTGGCGTATCTTCTACTTATAGACATTCGTTCCTATTTTCAAATGAGTACTCCCCTTGGACTGAGTATATCTTTGAGTAGTGGCACCTTGATAGTCGTCTTTCTGCGTGTGCTTCTGTTGAAAAATCTCAAACTTCTACGCTTGTCTATGAAAAATTCGTACGATTTGCTGTGTACAATTGGAAAAGATCGCTACCCATCTGTTATGCCTCGCATATTCCTGAGTTTTGCAGTTTGTTCTATTGTAAGCATTCTGTTCATTGCGTTGTACATATATGATTGTGATACGGAAGCATCTGTTGTTATGTACCAGGATTATTTCTTTTTCGGTTGGGTACCCGGTTATGCTAATAGAATTATAGCCAATTTATTCTACACTTTTTCATCGTTTTTAGAATGCATGGATTTGATAACAATGTACACTTTCCCAGGCATGGTTTTAATTCTCTGTGCCTATCAGTTCTGTATAATTGTGGCGCTCAATAAAGCATTGGAGCAAAGAATGAAAATTAAAAGTCATTCTATAAAAGAAGCAATGGAGGAATTTATTACCTTCTATGCGAACATTGAATTGGCAATGAAAGACTCCGAAAGAGCTATATCGCCAATTGTATTTTTTGTATATGGTTATATTCTAAGCTGCCTATATCAAGTAAGTTTATATATTAAGTATATCAATATGTAATATATTTTAATAATATGCATAATAATATTAAATAATATACAGCTAGACTTGGCTTATTCGAAAGCTTTTAATTCGAATTCGTTGGTAATTCGAATTTTTTCCTTCTTTTCCCTTGAACTTTCTCTTCACACACAGTTAAAATGACGTCTATAATTCGAATTTATTTTGGTTATTCAAATTCGAAACTAAAAATTATTTATATTTCTGAATTGTTTTCATTAGTTAAGTACTCTGTGCCTTGTGTCTTCTAAATAAATCTGAATAACTTCTTAAGGCCTTTAATTCATTAATTTAACTGCTGTACAATGTATTCAATCAAATAAGAAATAAAACTTTTCTCTTACTTTAAAAAAAATCGACGGAGGCTGTCTCTGAGAAACGGCCGCTGGGATTGAAGGGCATAGACTTACTTACCTTACTCAACTGTGACTTTTTGTGACTAAAGTTGCTCTATGTGACTTTGACCTACGACCTATGCTCTATGACCCTTCTCTATTAAATGAAACTAAAACCTACTCAACTCAATTAAATCAACAATTGTTAATAATAATTAAAGGACAGTTAATTAATCGATTACTCAACTGTGACTTGCTGTGACTAAAGTAGCTCTATGTGACTTTGACCTATGATCTATGACCTTTCTCTGTTAAATGAATTAATCTGAATGAATTAATTAATCTGAAATTAATCAATTATTAATCTGTTAAAATCCAGTTAATATACCTCTCACAACCGATGCGTGCGCGCGAATCGGTGGCCATCCAAATTCTTCGTGATTTTCACCAACTTTGCAACTCGACTGTGACTAAACCGTAATTACAAATTCTAAAATTACTTTTGCAATCTTTAATGTCTACCTCTCTCTGTTAAATGAAACTGAAACCAACTCTCTATGTTATTTGGATGCGTAGCTATAAGAGTTTAACTTTAGCACAAAATTCGACGTAATTCAACAATTCTTGAGTAATATTTCCCGTGAACCTCAGAACGATGAATAAATTGTCTTAGTCTGCGTGCGCGCGCATCGGCCACTGTGACGTCATCAAAATTTTCAAAATTTTTAGTGATTTTCACCAACTTTGAAGCTCGACTGTGACTAAACTGAAATTCCAAATTCTAAAATTCTTCTTGCAATCTTCAATGTTCAGTTTTCTCTGTTAAATGAAACTAAAACCAACTCTCTATTTGGTTGAGGAGCTTTAAGCGTTTAAAAATACCTCGAAATCCATCATAATTTTTTCCTTTCCCGACACACCATTCGGCCACTATGGAGAGACGTAAGTCTACGTCAAAATACTTCGAACATGTTAGAAGCGAATTGTACTGTTGATTCATGTGTTTTTATTTTACACTTGTCGGATTCAAAGTGCTATTTACTGTTTGTGCATTAAAATTACTTACTGATTTATTGAAATTATTAATATTTTAAAATTATTAATAAATCTTTAGTTATAATTATTTTCGCTTTATTTATTAAAAATTCTTTCTTTTATTTATTAATTAATTATGGGGGTGTTTATTGAAACTATTAAATATTAGAAATAAATCTTTACTGCCATTTTCTGTTTAAAAACTGCCGTTTTCTCTCTCTGTACCGAATTTTAGACCCAGTTTTCTTAATATAAATTTTAGGTTAGTCGAATCTTTATTGTGAACTTTTCAGCTTCAAATTACCTAAATTTCACAGTATATAAAATATACCATTTGCTCAACAACTTTTAATAGTTGACTTATCCAAGATTGAACTGTACAGTTGTACAACTTAGACGTGAACGCATTATAAGCAGAGACAATTGAAGATGGTAGTATGCAGAAACAACGAGTGATCACATTACTAGCGAGTGATCTAATACGTATTTCTACGCGAGTTGATGGTATTGAAAGATCTCCAAAATATCAAACAACTTTCGATTTAAATACAGAATTTCATAACACCGAATATCGACTACAGGTGTTGAAAACTAAATTATGTTCAGATATGTTTATTTCTTTTAAATGTATGAGAATCATATTCAGGAATTTGCAACTGTACGTGTTTATATATAGTTTAACTTTGCCATACTGAGATCCTGTGTTGCAACTGACTACAGAAATTTTTCAAAAATTTGTAAGGGTTTAACGTTTTTGATTTTCTTGTATCAATAATAAAAATGTCCCTCACAAATGAAATTACTTCCATTTGAAAGAAAGGAAAGGATTATAACAGTTTCCTTTATTAAAATATATATGCTTGGGTCAACACTTAATTTTTAACTCTTTCCCGATGAATAAATTTCCTCCAAATATCGACTTCTCTCTCCGTATTTCTGATAAAGTCCGCCTATTCTCTAATGTTTCGTCATGTTTAAGTTTATCCATCTTTTGAAGCTTTTTATTATCAATCCTACAAAACATGGAAGTGTAATTAATGTACTGTTCAGCAACAGATTCCGAGACTACCACTTTTGGACGATTTTACACCGGAAAGGGGTGTCAGGCAATGAGTCATATGAGCGCATTTCCGGAGTTCTTTGTTAGATCACGCTCAGTAAAATCTAAACATCACCCTTCCATTCTTCACTTTCAACCTATTTTGATGAAAACAACTCCGCCCGGCGCATGCACAAAAGCGCGGAGGGTTCCCGAATCCGTTGCTAAACAATAACAGAAAGGCTTTATTTTCCTTTTTGAATTTCCCTTATAATGCAAAATAAATCGATAAATAAAATGTTGATTAACTAAAAAGTGTACTTTAAAACTAATGTCAAAATCTTTCCTGAAACGATTTTATTTAAAAGCTCATTTGAAAATACCTTGTTATTGTTAGGTTATTGGTGATGCAAAACACCCAGGCAAAATGTATATATATATATCATAGATTAATAACATCCGTATATGGAATTAAGGTACTTGTTAAGTTAAGTTTATTGTTGTCGCATAACATCCAAGCAAAAATATTTTTATCATAAATTAATGACATCCGTTATCTCTACTAATAATAAAGGAGAATGTGTGTGTGTATGTGTCTGTGTCCGTGTGTTGGTCCTCTACAGGGCAGACCGCTAGGCCTAGAGCTACGAGATTTGGCACAAACATACTTTGAAGGGTGGGAATGTGAGCCTCGGGGCCCTTTTTTGAAATTTTAATTAATTAAAAATTAAGCTAAATTTTGATGTCTTTCCTTAATAACTTCCGAAAATATTACAGGACAAAAATTATTTGTACACCATCTGAAAATTTAAAAAATTATCTTTTCAATTATATCAATTAAGTTGCAGTGCGATTTTTTTCAATACTTATCTTTGTTGCAACGCATTTCAAACCATTAAACAAATATTCATTTGAGTGTTTCTCTTCCATCGTTGAAAGCGTAGAAAATATCTTATTGGATTTTACTTTCTTCTTTTATTTGATCAATTTTTCTGCGGAATCTGTAAAGGAAGCCCTCAAGATAGTTAGTATATAATGAAATAATCCAGTAAACTGAAAGATTATCTTTGCTATGTTTTAATTCTTTTTATCAGCGTATTTTAAGCCAATTAGCATGCTGCTGGACGTAAAATGTGCCATATCAATTTAATGTTGAAATCAAATGCGTATTTTACGTTAATGTAGACAAGGAACAGAACAAGTGCAAGGCTACGATAAGAACGCGGGTTAAATGACTATAGCAATTTGAAGTTTAAAACTTCTTTGTTAAGGAATGAATATAAAATTATGAATATAAAATTATGCATAAGAGATTCAGTTGAAATTTTATTTCCGACGATCAAGCTGGTCTAGTGTGGAAAGCGGCTAGTGTGGAAATAAACAAGAAAATCGAGAAACCGATCACAGCCGATTTCTTAATCCGAAGTTACAACAGTTTTAATGTAGAATGCTCTAAACGTTTTTGAATAATGAGTTCAAAGGAAAATGTTCACTTTGAAATAAAAGCGTTTCAGAATTATAAGGGTCTGACAACTCATTTAAAAATCTTTTATTATTGTTAGGTTATGATTGGGTACAAAACATCGAGGTAAAAAAAATTATCACAGATTAGTGACATCCGTAACTGAAAATAAATGCGAAATTCGAGGTGTGAACACAACCGATTTTTTACTGTAATTAAAACAATTTTAATGATCATCGCTCTGAACGTCTTGAATAATGAGTTTAAAGGAAAATTTTCCGTTTCGAAATAAAAGCGTTGCAGGATTTTAAGGCCCCATATAAGTCATTAAAAATTCATTTAATAATATTTTATTATTGTTAGGTTATTGTTGGTTACAAAACTTCGAAGCAAAATATATTATCACAGATTAATGATTCCGTATGGGGTAATTAATGAAAATGTCACCCGATTTTTTAAATTGAAACGTTGTGAATAATGAGTTCCAATGGAAATTTTCCATTTCGGAATGAAAACGTTACAGCATCATACGAACGCCGACAATTATTTGTTTTAATAAAGGTATTTGTTTAAAAAATCCTATATATACAGGGTGTCCACTGAAGTCCTTCTACCCAACATTAACTTGAGAACGGCGACAACTATTGCCACAAACTTGGTGTCTAGGTATAGTAAAGTGAGCATGCTCTACACGGTGAGACCGGTTACAGAGCCACCTGGTGGTAAACAATGGAGTTAGCGTTCCTTTTTCGAAAACGGTACAAGATACGGGGAAAAAGTCAACTACAACGTTGTAGAGCGTTATCGATTTAGTACAAAAAGACACCTTGTGTACATTAATACCAAAAACAGAATGCTTAAAATGGACATTTGCTTGCTCTCGATTTCCAAAACTGTGACGTCTCGAAAGGGGTTAAAAAGGGGAAACAATAATTAGTTCTCACAAGATACCTTTATTTTCGGTGTTCAAAGTGCTCTCCGTCATCTACAATACAGATTTAAGCCATTGTTTGAATTTCACTTTGCACACGTTTAAGCAAGTAGTTGGTGTGCTAGCACAAGCAATAGTAATATGTCATCGAAAATCCTGCAATGTTGGCGGAAATTCCATACACCTGCTGATTGAGTAATTTCCACAGGAGAAAGTATAATGGGACCATTTTTCGCCCGATAAATAACATTTTCTCCTTTTGTCCATGTCTTGTGTCTCACAATTTCGGAAAATGCGAACAAACAAATGTGCATTTTAAGCGCTCTGTTCTTCGTATTATTGTGCACAAGGTGTCTTTCCGTACTAAATCGAAGACGCTCTACAATTTTGTAATTGACTTTTTCCCCGTATCTTGTACCGTTTTCGAGATAGGAGCGCTAACTCCGTTGTTTGACGACAGATGGCTCTGTAACTAATCTCACCGTGTAGCGCATGGTCACTCTACTTTCTACTATACCTAGACACCAAGTTTGTGGCAATAGTTGGCGTCATTCTCAAGTTAATGTGGGATAGAAGGACTTTAGTGGACACCCTCTATATTTTTACTTAGTTTTCATGTCATGTTTTTGATAACCATTTTATTTAAACTGTTTCTAATTAAATTACCTTACTTATATATATTTCTAAAACTCTTATTCATGTGTTAATTAATATTTTTCAATCATTCCAAATAACAAGTGGTACAGCTTTTCCATAATTTTAATTAATGTTTTTATGTTTGAACACTTTGATTTTCTAGTAGAGTCAAATCATGTTCATGTGACACACGTCAAATGCGCTGCACCAATTCATTATACACCTTGTAGGAGGAAAGAAGG
>BGPR01002668.1:21537-34176 GCA_013235015.1 Araneus ventricosus
ATAAAAGCCCAGGAAATATGCGTTTTCTTTTAACTAATAGATAAAAGCCCAGGAAATATGCGTTTACTTTTCACTAATAGATAAAAGCCCAGGAAATATGCGTTTTCTTAAATACACAAACTACTACCTAAAAAACTCTGGATGTCTCGTTTTGAGGGGGGAAATAAATGGTTACCTTATATATACATAATGCTTAACGTTACATGAGGAGGTTATAATCAAATTTACTTTATCCTATGACTAACTAAAATAATGAATTGCATTATAAAAGTAAGAAAAGAAAGCAAAACTTTTTCATGTTTCTTCTAGTCCAATTTCAAACCACTTTAAATTTAGCTCCGTAACCATTTTAAAATGAAATTTAATACTCGAGCAAATAATATGAAAGCGTTTCACGCAATGAGCTTTACCTGTATCATAAATTATACTTTTTTAAATTTATTTATCACGTTCATCATGGGGTATTTTTTTAATCTATCATGCCAAACACGAAAAGTCATCCTTAAAAATTCAATTACTGCATGTAAAAACCAGGTCACCTACCTTCTTTGTGCATTCTGGAAGCAGTATCAAACACTAATGTGTTATCGAATACCCACGTAAAAAACGATCACGACTTCTATTTGGCTAAATAGCAACTGTTTTTTCAGTAAACATTTCATCTATTTTTTTATGATGGGGGGAATAGCGTTTCCATGATAACTTTCACATTTTGATTAATGGCTGACGTTTGCTTTCAAGTTTAGAAAAAAGTTCTGAAAGACATAATCTTAAATTGGCTTAGTTTCGTTCCAGAAAATTTAGAACGCTATTAATTAGTGTTAGATAAAGAAGATGTTTATTTGAACTGGTTTTGAAAAGTTTTCTCAATTCATTAGTCATTCATTAATGTAAATTTAAATTCAAGTTAAATATTCATTTTCTATTTTAAAAATAAATTTAGAATGACGCGAATTTCTCTTATAAATACTGTAGGCAATCAGTACCTCTGCCACAATTTCATTATGGTATCTAATAAATATGGCTACTTCTAACAAACTCTTTCCAATGAACAGGAGATATTCTAAACGTTCATTCGCAATTTTGTATTTGAAATGAATGCCAAATTTTGAATGTAACTTTTTGTTCTATTCTAAATCGCTACTTTAGCAAAATGCAACTCTGTTAAGAATTTGTTGAGAATTGAACTACACGTGCGTAAGACTACGGACTATCTTTGGTAAGAAATTAATGAGTTAATGATGATTAATGCGTAAATGAAGGAAATTGAGCAAATGACGTCTACTTACGCGAACTTTCGCAAACAAACAAATGGGCTGAAAATTTCTATTTCATTTCTCAAAGTATAATGAAATTACAAGGTTTTCCACGTAGATTCATGCATATACCATGCTTTTCGGAAGGCGCGATACCAATGGAAAAAACCAACGACAGGAAGTCGTAGACTTTCGCTTATAGAAGTTAAATCTGCCTTTAAAAGCAATAGTGTACCATTATTGGTATGCTTCAATGCTGTGAGAGTGTTTCTTTATATACGATTTACATATTTACTTCTGTCGAGAGTATTTTTGAAGCACTAATATAAGTTTACATCATTAATAAGTAGTAAAAGTAAGCACAGTTATTTTGTGATTTTAATCTATTTCGTGCTTTGTTTAAATTAGCTTCTCTGCAAAGCAATGTATGACGACTTAAGATAAAGATTCTTTTTCTGAAATTTCATCAACGATACAAAACAATATTTATAAGAGTCTAAAAGTTTCCTTTCAATGATAACTAAATTAAATGGTTTTAATGGTTTTACAATAGGAGAGGAACAATAAAGACCTGGTGATGTGATGCCAAACATTGAAAAAAAACCGGTACTACATTTATAAAGAATAGTGGCCAAAAATACATAATTTTATATACCCGAAAGGTAAAGGTATTCAAGACAGATAAAAATAGGTATAGAGATTCAAAATTACCATATTCAAGATATGAAAATTTTAAATTGTTGAAATTATTATGTCCAAACAATGTACCTCAATTGAATGAAATCATCATATCATCGTGACCGTGATAAACTGTAGAAATCAAGACGTCACTTAAAATTGTCCTTTATCCCTTCAACAAATGATATAAACTGAGGCTTTTAATCGTTATATTGAAGATCCAGGAAAGATAAATGCCATGTGTACTTAATTTTATTCCGCATAAAAACAACTTCTTACACTAAAAAGTTCTTTCAATTCTTTTTACTTTTTTGTTAAAAAAGGGGGAAGCATTAAAATGAATTACAAAAAAAAAACTACTGTCTAATGTATGAAAGTGTAAGTAATTCTCACACAATGACTAAAAAGAATTAAAAGCAATTACAAGGCTAGTCCCAAGTTGACTATAAAATTCATTTCCTTAATTGCGTCTAGAATAATTATTCGTTGAAATGAATTAAAGGACTTCATATTAACCATTAAAAACCACAGGATGAAGAATAGACAAGGCTAAAAACAAGAAGTAAAAAAGAAACGAATGAAGAGACACAAGTCTGCCTTGGTGCACATTACAAATTACAGGAACAGTTGAAATGTCCAACACAAGCAAATAATTAATGCACCGACTATTTTTCCATTAAAACCACACTAGTGAGAGTCGTGGTATAGTTTAATAGTTTAATTTGGGATTTTTTTTGTAATTCAGTCTTGATAAAGATTTTACTCTTAAAGAGTTGGCTCTTAAATAAAATTAAATCATAAACAATATATAATCAGATAATATGAGAAACTTCATTGAAAACTGATATTCGGTAAGTAATATATGTTTTTATTATGTGTTTGGCAATGGTGATAATTCACGTGATGGGATGATCACGTGATAAACGTTACTGCACATGTCATCTAACTGCGCTGTTTTATGATATCACATTCTTTTTTTCTCTTGCAAGAAAGGCAAGAGATTCTAAAGTTAAATTAGTATGGAGCATATAACGTGTGTCATATAAGCATGAATTAATATTAAATGTGAAAGAATTTATGCCCACCGAAAGATTTGTTAAAATAAAATGTCTTTCGAACAAAAAAAAAGTCACTGTGAAATAACCATAAGCTTAATGAAAAAATGGAAAGATAATATATTCACAAAATGAAAAATAATCTGACACATAAAGCATTTTTCAAGCTTTTTATGTTTCATGTATTTGATAGTTATCCGTGCTTTTACGTTTTATACTAATCCGATACTTTTTATCTTTATTGAAACTATGAAAACAATGCAGATAAAATATGACTAACATATACATACATTTCTAATCCATATAGCTTTATCAGATATCGTATAAAGCATGTTATCTGCGTAAAAATCATATGAGTTTGTGTCTAAAAGATGTGTGAAGCGTAAAAAAGTTGAGAATGCTCACCTGTACTTATAAAAGGCAATGTTTGTGTGTGTATGCGTGTGTGCGATATCCAGACAAATCTATCGCACCTACAGCCTTGAAATTTGGCACACAGGTAGTATTAATAGCGACTCAATGCACCTCGAAGCCGTAATTTTAAAATTTAATCTAGGAATTTTTTATTTAAGGTTTTGTGTTGTTTCTGATTGATTTTTCGCACCAATTTCTCAATACAATGGTTTTGAATAATTGTACGAAAAAAATAGATAAATCATCGGAAAGAACACACGATTTCCGTTCTAATGAAGTTAGTTTTGAATTTCTAACATAATTTACTGAATTTTGAGAAATTTTTGAAAAACAGTCACTTTTATGGCAATTTTTAATAAAGATTTCTTCAAATTCTCTCATCTGACGTTCTAACATCTCTATAATTTTCATTCCTTTTCAGCTTATAACTGGAACGTTTCTGCCGGATTTAAAACAAGAAACGTTAAAATATCTTTTTTGTTTTTTTTAATTAATTTTTCCCTGATCAGTTCAAACAGTTTTTTTTCTAGCGAGATTTAACAGTTAGAGTTTCTCCGGAATGCATTGTTCAAAATTTCATTGGCTAGTGCGTGACCTTACTCGCGGCAGGTGACGTCATATGCTTTCATTTCCAGCATGCATTTCTACAATCCGATTCCTTCCGGCAGGTGACGTCATTACATTAGCGTCATCGTCATCTCAATAATATACACATTTCTGTTTTGATAAATGTCATTATCGCAAAGGAAAATAAGCGGGAAAATCAGTAATGTGTCTCTTTTGTTTTGATTTTGTTTTCAAAACTTTTTCGAGTCACTGTGGGCATTTCCCCCCCCATTTTGTTGAAGTCCTGATTCCACGGGCAACGCGGTGTGCATACTGCCAGTATTTGTATAAAGCATGGCTTCTTATACTGAAGCTCTTAATCGGAAGTGGGCTATATCTGTATTTTGGGAAGTATTTGTATTTTAAGATCGTGAAAACATCGGCAGTGACTTCTGCCAGATTCTCCGCTATCAGCAAGCAATGCAGGAAACTATCTTAATATGAAGCATTTCTTTGAAATGTCACAAATGAATATTTCAACATTTTTTTTTTATGTTTATCATTAATAAACACTTCATTTACCCATTTCGTTGTCTAACTTTTATGTGCACTTAAGGTCGCGAAAATGCTTTTCGTTAGCAGGTGTGGAATATTTTAAATATATTTCGTGGAATGTTTTTAAGCCCAAATGGGATCAGGTATCGAACATTTTTATGAAATCCCGGCTGTAGCGAGAGAATAAAAATGTCACCGCATGCTAGCATAAGAGATACTGACTGCAATATTAAAAATAAAAACTTTGGGAATGTTTTCCCCTCGACTTTCTTATATACTTACACAACTTGGCGTGTTTTGTGTTTAGCTTCATAGTAAAGAGGAAGGAATCGAGTTCGCAATTTGGAGACTTACTATTTGACCTATTGAGTACAAAATTTGATGCGTATCTATAATTCTAATGATAAAACAATATGATAATTTTCATTAAGTTTTATTATATCAACGTCCTGTTTTGAAGTAACACGAGGGTTATTTTGGAACAGCGGTCAGATGAGGAGGATGACGCCTGAGCTGTCACCCCTCTCCCAGCTTCCTCACCACACCAGCAGTGGGACGTTTGGCCATTAAGCATCATTTAGCGAGTAGCAGGGCATATGCACGACGAATATTCAGTGAAATCGCGTTTCGAGCCTGGAACCCTCTGGCCTTAAGGTCGAGACCTTACCACTAGGCCACCGCTGCCCTTTCATTCACTAGTCTATAGGTTCGAGTTACCGTGTTCACACGCACACGAATGGGCAGATAAATAGATTTCCCTTTGACGAATTTTATCCAAAATTTGATATAAATCGACAATTATGCTGTAAAGAAAAAACTCCAAATTTCATTTGTCTTTCTAGAGAGAGGGAGAAAAAAATTCGACAATGCTTTTTTTTCACTCTAGGCAGTCTAAAACGTGAAGATTCATCAAAATGTCTATACGTAGTAGATAATAATAGAACAATAATCAAGACTAATACAGGTCGTTATTGGTCCTAATTTTGTTCTCTTTCTTATCTTAGTTGGTTAAAATTAACGTTAGGTCAACTCTGTGACTCTGCGGCTTAGCAGAATATACAACTTCCATTATGGATCTGAGGAGCTAAGCCCTTTTGTTCATTTCCATAACGTCCCTATTCTTCACCATGTGATTTATCATAGCTTATGTAGTCATTCATAATGCAATTTTACTATACATTTATATTCTTCAAATTCGGCTTCAAAGAGTCATTCTTCTGTCCCCGGACGCCGCTTCCTCTTCCTTGGTGAAAATAAACTTTATTTTGTATACCAGAGAAGAAAAAGAATCTTCCGGCTATCTGCTTAAAATGCAGGCTGGCACCTTAGCTAATATTTGAGCTTTTCTCATACAAAAAGGATAGCTCGTAAAAGTTTCACTGCTTATTTTCCTTCTTTAAACTTCTTTTTGCGAACTTTTCCCCATCACAAACAACACTTTTTTTTATTTCTTATGCAAATAAGAGAACTAACCGTGAAGTTTCATTTCCAAGCTTCCCGTAGTTTTCGGGCATACATCAAAAGGCACTGGCAACGGACACACTCCCCCTTCTCTTTTCGACGAAGAAGATGGCCTGAAGAAAGAATTTAAAAAAAGAAGACGGCAGAAGACTTGGAGAAGACCAGCGGTTTCATTTCATAGCGGGCAGCAAATCCACTTCGCCGGTTTATCCCTCTTATCTCATCCTTTTGTTTCACAGTGACAGACAAATCGAGATCACGAGGGTCAAGACGAACTTAACGAACCATAAGCGAAAAGGTATTATGGAGGAAGAAAGCGGGACACTAAGATGAAACCGCCTTTAGCTTAACAGCTCTTGACAGAACGAAAAGAAGTACGTTCTACCATCATCACACAGTCATACGACTATTTTTATCTCCTTAAAGGATTTCATTGACTTATTTTAACTCTTCAGATTTTGGATCAGCCCTTTTTTACAAAATGGAATTGGTAGTCTGCTTGTACACAGTCCAAATCAATGGCTTAATGGAATTGAATCCTTGTTATTCATTATTTTCAAATGATAGTTTTTGCCTTGTATAGTCCAAATCAATATCTTAATGGAATTAAATCCTTCTTATTCATTATTTTCAAATGATAGTTTTTGCCTTGTACAGTCCAAATCAATGTCTTAATGGAATTGAATCCTTCTTATTCATTATTTTCAAATGATAGTTTTTGCTTTAAGATACATGATTTTCCAACATTAAATCGGGTTCTGTATTATGTGGCAATCAAGTAGGAAAAGTATTTAGGAATTTAGATAATTTGCCAGTTTGCCTGGTATTTAAAGGAAAAATTCCTACTATAACTTGCAAAGCCTATTCCTTCCGTAACTTGTACTTCCTCTATAATTGCATGAAGCTATTTTAGGGGTGATCTATTCTCCCCAGGATCATTTTGAGTATTTTTTTTGCTTGGATTATGAGATAATATGTCTAAGCCAATGAAGTACAAAAAAATCCCAAAGTTAGTGCTTAGGACATCTATCTCCCACCCCTTTATTCCTTCCCATCTGACCCCAGTGGTTAAGTCGCTGTCCTAAGCTGTTGCTTTATGCATTACCACTCTTTGCACTGCATCTTAAGTTTTAACTGATTGTACTCTGTTTATGTTCTGATCATAAAAGTCCTTCTACTTAGCGCATTAAATTAGCCTGTCAAATTTGATTAGGTTCTGTTAAATAAGGTTAGTTTATGAGCGAAACTGTCTAATCAGATTTTTACCATACTTCTAAAACAAGCATTCCTGTTTCTAATGTCAGAAAATTGAGTAAGGTGCAAGTGCAATTTTCAAACCAAAGTTTGGATGCTTTAAACTTGCCACCAAAGTTTGAAATGTTGACTTGCCATGAACATTTTATATATCGTGCTCATGCTAGATTCACAACAAATTCAGGTTCCAGATAGTACTGAAAAAATTGAACTGCAACAATGTCTTCATCTTAGATGGCCAAAAATGCATATATTTTTACCATTAAAGGTGTTGTTAAACCAGTAACAAAATATGTGTGATTTTTTTCTCTTCAAAACACAAATTTAGAAGCTGAATCACCTATGAAATTCGGACTATATTTGAAATATGGTAAGTAGAATGTCAATTTTTTTAAAAACATTTACGACATCCTTTTGAAAGAATTTCAGGACCAGAAAAACATTCGTAAATAATAAAAATAAATAATAGAAGGAATTTTAAATGATGCCATATACTTAAGAAACCGAAATAGGCGTTATCACACCAATCAGCCACCCCATCAACACCAATGCAGTAGCAGAAGTGGCCATTTCCTCCTCGTTGAATTCAAAATCACGATTTTCAGATACGATCCTTAACACTTGTGATGCAGAAACGTGTCAGCTGGAACGTAATGGAAGCTCAAGTAGCAAAAGCTCTGAAATATAGCTGCGATATTTTTACGATATTTTAACAACAGTGCGAAAACTGAAAAAATATCTTCAAAACATTATGCAATATCTTTGTGCTACTAGAAAATGGCAAAACTATTGTTGGAATGACTATTTCCTTCTAAAATAAAACAACAGACTGTGGTTTGAAGAATAAAGGCAAAAAAATTTATAACAGTTGAAAGGTGAGCAAATTATTGATTTATTATATAGTTGCTAGCATATGAAAAAAATAGTAGCAGTTGGAAAACTTGAATTAATCAAAATGAAAGTATAAACATAGCAGGAGTAAGGGTATATCTTAATCAAGAAGTCTTCTGGCGTTTTTGTGTACCCTAATAACACAAGACAATACAATACAATATCGTTACAATATCTTCACGATATTGTAAGTCATTCAGAATACCGGACAATGTCGTAGAGATATCGTGCAATATCTTGTGCTAATAGGGTACTTTTGCCAAACCCGGAGAGGGAAAAAAATGAAGTATCAAGAAGAAAAAAGATAACTCTTGCACAGGAGCAATAACAATTATAAGCTTCATAATTGATATCCGCTGAAAGTCTGAAGCTCACTAAAAAATTCGCAGCACCCAAGATCCTTTGCTGTCGAAAAACCAGCGAAAGCAAGTTCTGTTAAGATAATATTTTTACTAAGTTTTTTAAAAAAATTCCTCAAAATATGTAAATTTTATCGATTGCGCTGACAAAATATTTAATACCAACTAATTGAATTGCTTTTCTTTCAAAGCTTTATCTTCTCTAGATAGGCGTGGGTGTGTCAATCCCGGGGTTACGGGGGATATTTTCCCCTCTCTTGGGATTTACTGTCTGCTGTAGATAGGCGGAGGGTGTTCTCCCCCTGGTTCCCCTAGAGATCCTTCTCGGATGCTGTCTTGTCATCATTTTTCCTCCTTTCCAGTTTCGGATTATAGACCAAGTATGTCAAGTTCAAAGGCTAATGTGGTCCGGATAAACAATATCTAAATTAATGTAAGCAACAGAAGATAAGTCTTTTATGAAAACATTAATTTATTTCGAAAAATGAAGTGCAAAAAAGTACAGCAGTGAAGTGCATGTTAATATTTCCTGACATTTGCCCTTTGTTAACTTCATTCTTTTTGCAATCGGATTATGATTTGCTTTGTGTAGTACAGAGAAGTTTATATTCCTTCAGGGATAGAGAAATGATATCACAAAAAACCTCCAGAGTGGTACTATGAAAAGCTCTTAGGACAAAACTGTTCAAAGGCAAATGGCCTGTTTCATTCGGTTCTTTGGTAGGAGAAATTTGTCAACTCTTATATTGATGTGCTTAGTATTTTCCCTTTTTGTACCCAATAGAGAGCTAAATATATCACCCCCAATATTGTTATTTATTGTTGAGAAATGCCCATCTTTTAGCCTTGAATTACGTGGCCAAAATATTTACCAGGAATTCTTCTTAAACAATAAGGGATGGGTAGTACACCAAAATGCATCACAATGTTTAAATCGTCAAACTAATGGGAAAAAACGTGGGTTACACAAAACGAATCTTTCATTGTGTAAAATTTTCCTTGAATTTCCTAGAAGTATAACATCCAACTAAAGTTTAAATACCTAGCGTTGAGTTATCCTTGATTCTGATGTCTTACACACTCTTGGCTATGAGATTCCTTTATAAGTGACTGACTGGAATGCAACCTATTTAGGATGTGATACAGAAAGGGGAAGTGCTGACAATATTCTATCCAAATATCAGTTTCTCATTTTTAATGGCACTCCAATGGCTCTCACAGTAATTTCTTATAAAAAGCTGCTTATTTGTATAAGATATGTTCGACACTACATTTGGAATTACTTATAGTTTTCCATTTGCAGGAGACTCAATCACTCAAATAACTCCTGCTACGAACAGCAAGTGAACGCTTGAGGTGTCATTTTGATTCGGATTGCAAATTAGAAGTCGCATTGTTTAAGTATGATCAGCTTCATTCCTAGATATATAATTCAACTTATAAATATTAAAAAATAACAAAAAATAGAAAGATTACCATAGAGACGAGAATCTGCATTTTATACTTAAGTTCCAAAATCTTCGACATCGCCCACTGAAAAATAAATATATGGACTTCTGACTAAGTTTCATATTCCGCTTCTTATGTCATTTAAAGCTGTTCTTTCGAAGGAAAATAAGCCTTTGAAACAAAATAAGTTCTTCGACAGTAACTCCTTTATATGTCGCGTTTCTGCTTTGAAGTTGTATTCGGAGAGTAACTGATGTGATTTTTGAAACCGAAACTTTCTATCATTCCAGAATTGACAAGCATAAACGAAGGCTGAACTTCTTTGTGTTGTATATTCTAAATGTCAAAACAACTAAATCTACCGCTGAAAATATGTAATTATGTACCTTTAACTGATACATATAGGTATATGCTTACATATTATGTTGTTTATCAACATACAAATATAAGATATGCATGTATATCATATGTTTGTGCTCAAATATACTTATGGATATTCCTTATCGATTGTTGTCATCCTTCTGGCTCTTGAATTTAATTATCTGTGGTTACACACAGTAGCATCCTTCACGCATCTGTATTTTGCATGTGAAGTTAGACAATTTTAAAGTAAAAGTCAAATCACATCCTAGCATATGATAAATGGGATTCAGAAATTGACTCTTCAAATAATGATTTAAAAGTCAATGATCAGTAAAATAATACATCACTTTCCTCTGATTTAATCTGTAAGTGAAAAACATGTGAATTGCAACTTTCTTTTTCTTTAGCACTTTCTATTCTATAATGGTGTAGGTTTGATTATTAGGAACATTATTTCCACAAACATCAGCAAGCAACTAGCACAGCAAAACTGGTTGATTTTATTTGTTCAGTTAATGACCCCTTTGTTTTCCCTTTTAGAAGAGTAAATTGCAAGTGCAAAAATTAGGGTTCGAATCATTCTTTCTTATTTCTTAACCATTTGCTTTCTTCGTCTTCGAAATGAACTCAGACATGCTGGTAAAAAAAGCGTCTGACTAAAGAAAGTTCTCGAAACGGTATGACTATGTTATAAATTTATTTGAAAAAAAGCAAGTGTATAACTTTTTAAAAACTTTTTTGAAGTTGTTGTAAAAACAGATATTGAACTGATATCGTCTAAAAGATTAATTATCAGGATCTTAATAATTAAATGAAATAAATTTTCGCAAGTAATGATAAACTGAGATTCAAAAACTTCGAACTTTCAATAAAACATTAAATAAACAAATTAAACATTAAATAAATTTTTAAGAGACTAATTACTTCATTATTCTTTAAAGACTAATTTTTTTCATTATTTTCTACGTTGTATCTACTCCATATGTGACAATAAACAGTATTTGCAGAACAGTACGTTCTTTTGATGCTACAGAAGTATAAAAGAACATTAGTAAAAAAATGAAAAAAGGTCTTTCATAGGGATGACAAGAATAAAATTTCGCGTATTTAGTTTTGTTCTTTTCATCCAAGATCTGAATAACTTCAGCAGATTAAAGCGTGTGTAAAGCAATAAAGTCAATTCATGCTCATGTGACACTCGTAAAATAAACCATGGCAAGTCAGTTTTGGAATTTATTGATGATTCTGTAGAAAGAAAGAGAATTTGACGTCACAGTAAAGTTTAAGATAACGGGCTTAAACTTTACTGTCAGATGACATACGCAGTTACGTTTGTCATGTGATCAACCGTGTGCTTTGTACAGGGCGGTGAAATCTTTATACATTCGTCATGTGACGTTACGTGAATTGACTCCATATAATATAAGCAATATTGCAAGATTTGATAATGCATCGCACTTGCTTTACCAAACGCCGTCCGTTAGGCGTCTATGTATCCCACTTTAAAAAAAACAGTTGCTCAATATTCAATTCTAAAGTTTCCTCTCAGAATTTTACTAGAGGGGCAAAAATTTATACTTCGTCCCAATTTATCTGTCCCAATTTATACTTCATATAAATTAATACTTGTATATATATACTTATTGTGGTTGTATCTGTATATACTTGTATATATATACTTATTGTGGTTGTATCTGTATATACTTGTATATATATTTTATGTATGTACTGCACTGTATGTATACTTGCATACTTGTGTACTTGTATGTATACTTGTATAATGTATGTATATTGTATACCTTAATGTACTTGTACATATATTTGTACATGTACTTGTATAATACTTGTATATACATATATGTAATAATCTCACTTAATTTTATTTCAAATTCTAATATTATATATTTTAAAATCTTAATGTATTCCAAAATCACTTTTCTAAAACTCCAGTTTCGTTCTTTTCCCGCGCTGGAGGTATATTAAATCTCTCATTTTGGCATGTTTATTACTAAAAGAATATTTAATCGCTTTCACATGCCGACAGAAAATCATGACAGCGTCTCTTTGGCACCAGACTTTTTCCCTGAAACGCCTACGTAACTTATTAAAAATACTCAATATTCCCTTCACTTTGATCACGTGTCAATATGTTTTTCCCTTAGCTGAGAGAATAAAGGGATTTTTCTGTGCACTTTCGCTTGTAACCTAAACAGAGATGGGCGTATAGCCACCACTCTCCTATTGATAATAAAATAAGAGGTAGTTATTTGCTCGGCCTGTTTATTTTCAACGACTACAACCACGGATACGTTATATATATATATATATATATATATATATATATATATATATATATAT
>BGPR01002668.1:41865-53298 GCA_013235015.1 Araneus ventricosus
CGCAAAATCATCAAAAGTAGTGCTTTCTCTCAACCATTTGAATTAATGTGAATGGAATTTATATCCTTAAAAGATTTTCCCCAAACGACATGCGAAAAAATCATCAAAAGTAGTGCTCAACCATTTGCAATCATTTTCATCTACTGAAGCTGATATGAAAACCTGCCCTTCGTCTAGCTCTACAGAGAGGGAAAAAATGCAACAGTTTTTATCTATGCTCGAAAAGGAAAGATCGAAGTGTTGCAAGTGCAAAGTAGTACCTGGTTTCGGAGTAGTATCTAGGTACCTAAGACGTTATAAAGAATTTTTTTATCATTGAAATTAAGAAGTCTGAATCAGGACCAAAATAAAATGACTCCCTAAGGAGGTTCCAATGTATATGAAATCCAAAATGAATTAGAACGGAGATAAGATTGAAATTGATGAGGAAATTTGTGATCCTAGTACATAAATGTTGAGACCGCTAGATTTAGAGAAGATATGGAATGAATTTTAACCCTTATTCTCTTTTGGTGATATCGTGTCCACATACTATCTGGCAGACATATAATTCCAATCATGATTTTTTTTCGGACGCGGAGAAATCTAAAATGCAGAAATTGATTTTATTAACCCTTTTTAAAAATTGATTTTAAAATGTTTTTGACTTTCATTTCTTGAACAAAACAAGGGAAAAATATTTTTTAAAAATACCTTTTTATTTCAGTACGGTTTATGGTTAATGAACAGTTACCAACTGACAACATTGGGCTTAATTTCAGAAAAAAATTTCCTTGCTAAAATTCTATAATGTCAAACATAGATGAATTTAATAAGTAGTAATAATATCGATAAGGAATTTCCTTCAACATTGTAGAATAATTTTTCTCAAGCGTACAAACAGTGCTGAAAAGATGCAGCCTCAAGTGAAAAACATCAATTTATTTTTATTTTTCATCAGCACTCAGGTTGTCATCTATATGTTGTAAATTGACTTAATAAAAATTTCAGCATGTATCCTATTGGCAACAACATGCATTAGAGCTTCAGTCTTATTCTCAAGATTTTAGAACACAAAATTGGGTATGTTGTTTAAAGACACTAGGCCTTTAAGGGTTAAAAAAATGCAAGAATCCGTATTCTTAAGCACATATCACTTTTTTTACTTGGTTCTATGGTTAGAAAGGAGTTTTTACACACTTATGCCAATTTATTTCAATTTGCTCTTTTTCATTTGGCATTATGCTGAGAAAAACGAGTATATATTTGTGTACTTGTAACAATTTCCGGTCTAAAGAGTTATACTTTTGTTTAAAGACAAATTCAGAACGAAGTGTAGCTAGCTCACGAGTCGTCACAACAAAGGTACAACAACTTAGCATCTAACATCTAGCTATACGTTGTTCTAACACTGTTTTGTACTGTAGTTTCTTTTTTTCCTCTTTTAACATGCGCGTTGGATTTTAAAATTATATTGGTCTCGCGCATTTGAAACTTGACCATGAGCATAAATTAACTACACTCCGATCAGGATATTTTTAGTCGTAAACCAAAAAATAAAATTCTTCCTCGACTTTAGTGGAATTCCAAATCTGGAGTTTATGGCACCACACCCACTGCAACCTTGCAGGCGATACTTGGCCTCCCACCATTACATCTACAGCTCCAATATGAAGCGAAACTAACAACTCTTTATAGGCTCCAGCTTTCAATTCCTCCTAACATTTCAAGCATACAACCACAAGACCTGGAGAGGAATGCAACAGGTTGGTCCACACATATCCTTTTCTACATCTGCAACCCACTGAAATCTTGCTAGAGGATGGAAGTAACCATATTAGCAGTAGCACTAATTTAAATATTACTGATGGTTCAAACCAAGACAACATGATATGATCAGCCTTCTGCTCATTTTCTAACAACATCTGGACACACCAGAGGACAACCAGTGGATACTCAAGCTGATCTCTTGACCCTCAAGGAAGCTGTTACTTATACAATAAAACAACCCTTCTAATAGAACAACAGTGCGGAGAAAAAGGAGATCCAATGCACTATGCCACAAAATGTCGGTTTACCTTCTCCTGGCATTTCCAGACTCCTACAGTGTCATTTAAATTACAGTGGTTGAAAAACAGTCTCACGAACAACTTATCAAGAACCCGACTTCGACTCCTAATGTGCTTCATATGTGATGAGAAAAATCTCATTGTAGAGGATAATCATTGAGCACGCATCCACCCAGACTGGCACATACTTCCGGCTACTTATGACTCCTGTTTTTTTTCCTCTATGTATTTTTATTTTTTTTATTTTGTTTTGTTTTCTATGTTATTCTGTCCAGTGTATGCTTCTTTTTCATTATTATTTGTTTTTGTCCTTTCTAAAAAATAAAATTCACCTCCATCCATCCAAACCGGAAAGGAGCCAAATGGCTCTAGACACGGGGATGCAGGTGGTGTAATATAATGTAATGTAACAGAACGATAGTAATCCATGTTAAGAAAAGAGCGTGTATCCTAGTAGTATCCAACTCTAAAAGCACCAATCATACAGCCAGAAAAATATTCCAGACCCTTCCAATAATATAAATATTCCACCACATCCAAACATCAAGATAGAATGGATCAAAGAGCATGCTGGCCATGAAAGAAACGAGAAAGCTAATCAACTGGCCAAGCATGCAGCAAAACATAGAAAACCCTATCCCTCTATCCAATTTCTCAAATCTTTAATCAAAGCTACCTTACGAATTGAATTTCTGCAAGAGTGGCAGAATCCATGGGATGAAGGTGAAACTGGCCGCCAAGTCTTTGCAATTATGCCATGAGTGAGCCTGCGATCTTCCAACTGGATTAGGGAAGATACAATTTTCTTCTCCAAACATGGACCTTTCTCAGCCTACCTCTATAGGTTCGGATTCATCAATAATAACTTCTGAAGCTTCGGAAAAACGGTTACAGAATCGCGCTACGCCACAGAATGATCCTCACTACGTCTTGGCATATGAGGAAGCCTAAGATAAACCTCAAACCTCCTGCAAGAATGGTTGAAAATGGTAGCTTCTAATTCACTCTCAAGGCAGAAAATTCACAATATGATAAAATGATGCATCACTATGCTCATCTCTTCCCGCCTGCAACTTTGCAAATCTCCTTCTCTTCGACAACAATATCGAGGACCCCCCATCAGATCATCCAAACCCAACGGAAAGTGCACTCGAGTACTTTTCCCTTGGATCCACGAAATTAAACTTTTAGTGCATCCTGCGAAACAAAAATGTTTTGTCTCTATTCAGAACGTTTTCGTGAACTGTTCTCAAGCAACAGAAAAATTTATATATATATATATATATATATATATATTGTTTATGGACATCTTGAAATTTATTTCTATGCCTATCCATCTGTTTTGTATATATGAATATAGGAATTTGCAGCGTTCAAATGTGTGTAAATAAGCTTTTAAGTGTTCATTTTCCTATTTGCACTTTTTTAATTAGCTTTTTTTTTCTTCTTCTCTTTTATGTAGGTTTTCATGCCAGACATCCTTTTTTTTCTTCAAAAAATAAAAAGAAGCTGCATACCTATCCAACTGCTAAAGAATGAGCCTTCTGATTCCAGGTTCAGGGGTATGGAGTGGTGCTGTGTTCAGTACAGTGGAATTCCAATAGCGACTTGTGTATTGGATTTTCAAGCATGAATTGCACGTGGAATGTTGTAAATTGCTTATTAGATAACGTTTAATTTTTGAAACGACGGAAATTTAAATGTTTTATTAATGTAACAAATTAAAGCTATTGGAGGGAGGTTATGTGATGAATTCATAGAATTTGAGCTATGATCAGATGATGAGAAGGAGTCAGCACCATACTCTCCAAACCAACTCACCAAAAGGATATTTACGGCGGCTCCAAAGCAACCAGGTCCGCAAAGCCACACACATTATAATCTTCGTCAGAGTTAGGTGTCGATTCCGCACCTCAGAGTCGATCATCAGGTCATCTGGTTCCCTTTAGAAAGGCTTGTAACTGACAATAATCCATTCTAGTTAAAATTACAATTGTTGAAACAGGGTTTTATCGTAGTTTTCCCGTAACAAAATTAGCATTTCTGCTGTGTGTTAGAATGAATTCATTTGGTTTGAGTTTTCGTTCAAAATAAAGACACTAAGAAATTGTTTTTCATACAAATGCAGGGGGGAAATCAGATCTCAGCATAAATTCATAAATGTTTTCATATAAGAGAGGAGATTTTTCTTCTTCTTTTCCACTCTTAAGATTTTTTTATCAAGAGATGTTTTTGGAATAAAAACCGCCAGTTAGATTATATCAGTACAGTGAAAATTAAATTCATACCCTCATTCAAATACCATTGATTTTTCCTATATTTAGCGAATTCAGATATCAGAAATCATCTTTGTCTGAACATGCGCCATTGAATTTCAAAAAATGTTCAGAGTTTGCAGATGACGAATTCAATTTTGCCCAGGACGGTGGTATTGATCCGAGACAAAAATAGTTCCAAGAGACTACGAATTTTCCCTGAGCGGGACAAGTCATTCACCTGCGCTTCGTTGAATGTTTTGACGCAGACGTATGTATGTATATAAATATGGATATCATATTGAAAGACTGAATTTTTTTATCCTTTATATGAATTTCAGTGGTGAAAAGAAATGATTTAAATAATCGTAAGGATGTATTTTTTAAACAAAATAGTAAATAATTGTAATTAAATACTTGTAAGGATGTATTTTTTAAACAAAATAGCAAATAATCACAATTAAATAATTGTAAGGATAAATTTTTAAACAAAATAGCAAATAAAAGTTATCCTGTATTAAAAAATCATTAGTCTTATAAATTATGTACTCAGTGTATGAATTTTAAATATTATTATATGACAAGGCATAACTTAGTATGCAACATTTAAAGTAGGAAGTTAATAAAAAGCTATACCATGCAAACTTAGTTATAAAATTCCAAGGTTTATTCTATGGTCAAATAAGTAAATCACCGTGAGTTAAGCAAAATCGCCAACTCAAAACAAAAGTAAGCATTATTATTTAAAATAATAAAATATTGTTAGTAATGTAATTTATACCGCTGCACATTTACAACTAAAACATTTACTCCTACGTTATTCCAATTAACTTTTTAGCCGACTTCTTGTAAAATAGCAAACTATTTCGTAGTTTTAAACTATTTCTTATGAGCACATTTGTGACCTGGTATGTGTTTAATACCAACTATGTTAAAATATGCTGGTGTATGTAGGATGGTGCACGCTCCATATTATATGTCCTTCTTTAACCATTTGCAGATAGCATCGATATAGCCTAAATAGTGCGTGTATGTATAGAAAATTCTGTATGCTTATAATCAGATGTGAAATCAATATTTTTACGCATTAAATTTACTAATTATTTAAGTACAAGTATAATTAATACTGTGGCTGCGAAGCTCTTCCTATTTTGAAATGTTTATGCATAGATATATTTATGAAAACTAAGGAATAAGAAAGAGAATTGTGAACATTTTATCATTTCTATGAAGATTATTTTTTCATTTTAGGGCAGTTTTTAAACATTACTTTTTCTGCTTCGTGAAGGAAGAAAATGAATCGACTTTTTTGAAAATTGAGCATAGTTTTATCCTGATGAATACGTTTATGTCAGAAACTTCGAGATTTAAGCCAAAAGAAAATTATTTACAGTAGTTTATATACAATTAAGAAATGAAACTATTATTGAAAGAAATTCCGATATTCTTACTTGAATATAGCATATACATATTGTATCATAATTATATACATTGTATCATATACAAGTATATGATACAATCAATAATTCAAAATCTCATTTCATCTTACTGTAATAAATTTATTACGTTCTTTCATTTATTTTAAATCTCCAAGTAATTAAATGTGAAAATATCAGAACTAAATTGTAAACAATCCCTCCTTCATCAAAACAGTGATTCTCAACCATTAGAAAGAGGGGTGGTTTTATAGAGAAGTGAAACACTAAAAGAGAAAGAAATGGACGAATAAGTGAACAAAAAAAGCTAAAAATTCGTCAAAAATTATGAAACATAAATGGAAAAGGCTGCATTCTGATGTAATATTAAAATATCACCCTTGAAAACAGATACATACAGAGTAATTAAGATTAACTCTCTTAGCGGCGGAGACGTCTTTTTCCGTTTATCAGGTTCAGTTCAAAAGCATATAACCCGTATTTGTATGTATATTATCCTAAACAATCATGGATAAAGTATTCTTAAGATTTCAGAAATATAATTAAATACAAAAATATTGGTTCATTCATTTTTAAAGCCAAGTTAACCGACTTAAAAGTTAAAAGATCAAAATAATTAGGTGCTCGGAGGGTTAAAGTATGCTTGTTCAGATCGACAGAAATTAATTAATTTAGGCTTATTTGTTTCTTAATTATTAGTTTTTTAATTTAGGCTTTATTGGTATATCTGTCTTGTTCAGATCGATGTCGAGAAACAAAAAAGTTGGCCATAAGAACACCATTTCTCAGAAGTTATACATTTCAGATCGTGAGGAAGCGAAAATGATACACAAAAAATAGAAACTTCTGATAAAAATGACAGTTTTTTGTTTTAGATATCTTTTACCTTACTTAATTGACATCTGAGTATTTATATCTATTGCACTCCTGAATAACTTCGTAATTAGTACTTTTCACAATTGTGATTGAATTCATCACGGAGGATTGGATTGTGTTTATATAGACTGTTTCCTTATCTTCCCCTATCATTCATTTTTAGAATTTTTTGTGCCGTTTACTCATGTTCTGAAGCTCACATAACTGAGATTTGGTTTTCTGACGGCAACTGGGTTTTTTCTTTACAGTATGTACGAACAAGGATATTGTTATTCTAACCAGATGACGCATGCAACGCAGAAAAAATATTTATACAAACTACTTAAAACTCTGCAGTTTTTTGAGATGCCACGAAGCAGAATAACTCGTTGAAACGAAAGCACAGAAAATGGAGGAATATTGAAAGTTGGGTCTGAAATACTCTAAGAGAAAAGATCCGTTGCATTAAAATGAAAGCTGAAGCATGCTGCTCTCCCAAGTGCTTGCTTTTCTGTTTTCTGAGGATGCAACACCAGAAGCGAATAGAAGAAAAATTGATTTTAGGTCTAGATGAGGATAGTATTGTCCCCAAGAAAATCGGATTGTGTTTATGGACTTTTGAGATATTCAGCATCGGTTTGTTACAAACCTGATTTACCGCAAACATTGGTTGCATGCATCAAAGCTGCATATATTCAAGAATACTAGTAGATTGTGTTTTACTTAATGATATAATTAATATGTAATATAAAATAAATTTAAATTATTTCTAATAAAAGTTTGTTTTCAATTGAATTTTCTTAAAATTTAAAATACGAGTCATCCAAGTGCCAGAAAATAAAGATCGTTTAGTTGTACAAAATGAAAAACACAATATTTATTAGAAAAAAACAATACTGTTACATACTGGAAGCTTCCTTCACTTCTCTAAATCACCTTCTACATTTAAAAAATTTATCGTGTCTGTTCACGATTTTCAGAATTCCCAAGTTATACTCTTCTGCCACCATTTCATTAAGCGACGACAATGCCCGCCCTCACGCTGCTGCTGTAACTAAAGAATTGCTGGATCAATTCGGATGGGAATTTTTTAATCATCCACCCTATACTCCGGACCTTTCTCCTAGCGATTTCCACTTTTTCCTTAAGCTGAAAGAGTTTCTGGGCGGTAAACGTTTTGGAAGTGACGAAGAGTTAGAGAATGCAGTGACCAGTTGGTTTAATGAACTGGCGGCAGAAGAGTATAACATGGGAATTCTGAGGCTCGTGAACAGATACGACAAATGTTTAAATTTAGGAGGTGGTTACGTAGAGAAGTGAAGGAAGCTTCCGGTATGTAACAGAATTGTTTTTTTCAATAAATATTGTGTTTTGCATTTTGTATAATTAAAAGGTCTTTATTTTCTGGATGGCCTTCGTATTATGCTGGAAGAAGTGCTTTTCACTTTCTTATATACGAAGTAAAACGAAAAAAAAAGTATTATAACCGTCAAAAAAACCGACTTCGAAATTTTGATAAACCTCTACACTCTAGACCTCCCTGCATCCAGAAAACACATTTTTGGAATTATATCTGTTTTCCTGTCAGTGTGCATATGAAAACGATAACTCAAAAAAGGAAAGCGATAGAAGGATGAAATTTGGTATCTTGCCTTTCCACTAAATATTCTAATCTGTATCAAATTTTACTTAAAAATTTTTCATCCAAGAAATGTTAGAGAGAATTATACTCGGTTTTCAATGTTCGGAATTTGTTTGAACAGACGGTTTAATGCTGACCATACAGGTAGCATAAAAATATATGCTGACAGCTTGATTAAAAAAAGCACTAGAGTAAATTCATATGACGTCACATGATAAATGCAGCTGCGCATGCTAATTAATTTTTTTCAACTTCCGATGGAGTCGCTTATCAGGCAGACAAGTCGTAGAACATGAAAATGCGCGGTGGGCAAGTTCGCATGTCTTAAGTTTAACCTCAATTACTGCCGATGTCAGCTGGCCGGTTTGAGCATACTTGCCAGCACATAAATATGGCTGGTAGAATTGATGCTCCCGCCAAGTGCGAGTTGCGTAGGGTTATTTGTTATTTTTCAAGCAGAAAGTTCTGGAAAACGATCAATGCAGCTGTTTCTTGTCAGACTTTAAGACAACTGCAAAGAGCTATTATGACTTCTGGAGTTGTCCTCACTCGTGGCAACGTCCTCCCTCACAGTGCTGTTGCAACCCAGCAGCTTCTGGAGCAGTTTAAATGAGACGTGTCTCATCACCCGGCGAATAGCCCCGACTTGGCACCTAGTGATTTTCATCTCTTCCCTGAATTAAAGAACTGGCTAGGAGACCAAAGCTTCCAGAAAAACGAGGAAATTCAAAGCAACGTTATGGTCCATCTCACATCACTGGCGGCAACGTTCTTCGAAGAGCGGATCGGAAACCTGGTCTACCGTTTTGTCAAATGTCTTAATCTTCACGGCGATTATGTCAAAAAGTAACCATGTTTGAATATAACTTTTGGAAATAAATTCATTTTGTTCTCTTCTCTTCCCTTTTCTCATGGTCCATCAAAGGTTGGAAAGAAACGACCCTCGTAAGTTACTAAATGCTGCGATGTATCACACAAGCCTATCTTCTAATATATATCACACGTTTTAAGAAAAAAATGCGTAAAAATGCCAAAATTTTGTATTGGTACTGTTGCCAATGAAAAATATAAGAACTTTACTTTTCTGATAACGGAGCTTAGTCATATCAATTTCATAAAAAGAGTAAGTACCTGCACAAAAAGTAAAAAAACTATTATTTTCCGCAGAGTTTTATCATACTTTTTAATGGATCATATATTAGATATTTTACCATTATCCAAAATAAAAAGGCCATCTATACATCCTATGTAATCTAAGAAGCTTGCGTGAGAGGTATTGGATGCAATCCCCATCCGTGGAAAAGAAAGGTAAAGAAAGGAAATGGGGAGCAAGATTTTTGATGTCGACAGATCATGTAATCTCACACATGGGTGATGACAAATCGCATTAATAAGTCACGATTAATGGAGGAAGGATTGGTTCCTTCTTTATTTTTTATTTTTCTCCCGGCTGCATCATCGGTTGTAATGTTATCAGTTGAATGGGTTGTCCGGAACAGGACAAAAAATGGATTATTGCGTCTGAAGTGATAAAAATGGTCATAAATATGTTTCGGTTCTTTATTAATTTGTTGAGAGATTTGATGAGAATTGTAAAGGGAAAACATTTCCAGGAAGAAAACGTGCTTTTGTTCGGATCTCTCGCTTGAAGAATCTTTCCGTCATGATCACATTTTTTAATATAGATTATGTTTTGAAAATTAGATCTTGAAAACGAAGTCTCAGTTTTTTCTTTCCCATTTTCAATTACTATTGGTGAGATTTGCTCTCTTCAAAATGTTTTTTTGAAATTTTTCGAAATTAAGAACATTTTGTGTTTTTTCTATCTATGTTATAGCTAAAATTCGAAATCAGTGGATGCACACATTAACCAGTTAATCGACAGATTACCGGATTTGTTCAGTTAAAGTGAAGAATCATTTACAAAATAGAGTTTCCTACACTTTACCAAGGTAATGTACATATTACTTCTTATAAATCTTTTGAAGTGTAAAGTTTGTTTTCTCCTCCTCCCCTTTCTCCTTCTTTGTAAAGTTGGTAAACAGTGAATTCGAATTCTTTGTTGATTAATTGTTTCTAACTATTATTCTGTTCATTGATTGATTATATTAACTTGATTATTTAGATATCCTAAAATAACTTAATAAATAACTTTTTGTTTACCTAATAACCAGTATTTTTTACTTGCTATTTATTGATCATTACATCTAATTAGTCAGTAAATGAATTTGTTTTTTCCAACCATTTTCAGTATATTGTATTTACAATGTGCAAATACAATATACTGAATATACAATTATATGAAATTATTTATAACTTTATGGAATAAAAGTGTGGTTGAATGATTTTCAACTATTAGCAGAGCCGGATTAAACACGGCAGGGGTCCTTAGGCAATGCAAATTTCGGGGCTTTCTTTCCCCTTCCAAACCTCCAAAACCGGGTATTGTTTATTGATTTTAATTTAATGTCTTTATAAGCGGTTTTTAAGTAACATATATAACGACAAACGGAAATAACAAAGCATTTAATTGTGGATGATCTTCAAGAGAGTTTGTTTTAGTATCTCGAGTATAAAAAATGTTAATTAATTTTAAACAAATGGTAAAAAAATTATAAAACCTTTCTAAAGCATTCTAAATTCTCAAATACAAAATTTGGCGGGATTGTTGGCTTGTGAGTCAGTCAGCCAACTTAAAAAATGGACCACACTGATCTGCAATCGACTTTTAAGATATAAAAAAATAATTCTAAGAGTAATGTTCTGAAATTTAAAAGACGTTTGATTTAGTTTGAGTATGTTCAAGTACATGCCCTTGCAAATAAAATGAAAGCACAAAACTAGATAATTCTAAAAAATATCACAGAAAAAGTCCTCGAGGCCCTCCAAAGTTGCGGAGCCCATAGGTAGTGCCTACTTTACCTATTTTATAATCCGGCCCTAAGTAGTAGTACCAAGTATTACTGAGTTCTTTCTCTGTGCATTAATATAAATGTGTAGAAACGTTGAGGTTGCTAGAAAAAGATCCTATTTTCACTTTAATGAGTGCGTAATAAATAATTTGCTGACTATATGGGTAATCTGCAACTTAACTAGGTAATGTAGGCAGTGAAACTATTTTCCACACTTTAACAGATAATCTGCAGCTTAACTAGGTAATGTAGGTAGGGAAACTATTTTCCACACTTTAACAGATA
>BGPR01002668.1:70137-81736 GCA_013235015.1 Araneus ventricosus
AAAGTCGCTTTTGGCTATGCTACGCCAGAGTCAATGTTAAAAGGTATGAATATAATAGGAGTGGATTTCTGCTTGGGGGTTTCATCGGTGGTAGGGATTGAGATAATGGGTTATATAAGTCATGGGTTGTTAAAGTTTTTTGCAACAAAAATCGTTTTTGGCTATGCTACGCCAGTGTCAATGTTAAAAGGTATAAATATAATAGGAGTGGATTTCTGTGTGGAGGATTCGTCGGTGGTGGGGATTGAGATAAAAGGTTATATGGGGTGGGTGTTAAAGTTCTTTGCAACAAAAGTCGTTTTTGGCTATGCTACGCCAGAGTCAATGTTAAAAGGTATGAATATAATAGGAGTGGATTTCTGCCTGGAGGTTTCATCGGTGGTAGGATTTGAGGCAGAGGGTTATATGGGGGGAGTGAAAGATTTTTGCCACAAAAGTCTTTTTTGGCTATGCTACGCCAGAGTCAATATTAAAAGGTATAAATATAACAGGAGTTTATTTCTGCCTGGAGGTTTCATCAGTGGTGGGGTTTGAGGCAGAGGATTATAAAGGTTTGGTTTTGTTAAAGTTTTTTTCCACAAAAGTTATTTTTGGCTATGCTGCTCCAGACTCAACGTTAAGTGTTACAAATGTAATAATAAAATTTTAAAAAATCAAAATATATAACTATGCTAAAGAGCGAATCTTTGTAAGGTACAAATAAAGCCAAGGAAAAAAGATCCGAACTAACATTTGGTAAATCGTGGCATCAAGATGCATGATTCTAGCGGATTGCTACTTTAACAAGCAACTTTACCTTTTTCAATAAATAAGGGAAAATGAATAAATAAAATATACTTAAATGCAATGAAAAAGTCCTACACTCTTCAGAAAATTGAAAAGGCTAGCATGAATAAAGTGTGACTCTATTTTATGGAATAATGTTTTATAAGTATTGTGGGCCACCAGCCTCATCCGAGTACCTGTAGATGGCGCTGCCATCGCGAGTGACGCCAGAGAATCAAGCTGCCGAGAACAGACGAGGCGGTTGAAGACGCGCGTGGGTTTTTCCCTGACAAAGAAAAAAGACGGCGATGTGCCATCCAAAATCCTATTTAATGACGATTTACTTCAACTGTACATATCTTTATCTGTAAATATTGCTCGGTATACTAATGTAAACTTAATCCTGATAATATAACCATTTAGATTGATGAACTGTGCATTATTAATATGGAACACAACACTAAGCCTACCTGATAACATGGAGTAAATTATGTATACATGGACACATGGAGAAAATTACAGTATACTACAGTACACATGGAGAAAATACACATGGAACACATGGAAAAAGTAATTACTACAGTATACATGGAGAAAATTATGTAATCGTCACGATTTCGACTTCATGATTTTAGTAAATTACGATATTTCAGATCACAGTCTGAAAGAAATATTTTAATAATTATAGCTGAGTGTCTATCTGTCCTTTCGTATGGATGTGAATCCAATAGTTCAAAAACGCAAAGCACTAAACGGCTAAAATTGAGCATGTGGACCTCGCCTCAAAATTAGAGGTCTTTATGACACTTGGACAAAATTTGTTTTATGGAAGAAATTAACTTCATAAAACCATATTATTTAAATTCAGAGGAGAAAATCAAGATCTAAAAACAAACTCAGTCAGTATAAAAGGTAATTTTGGATGCTTTTGAGAGCATTTTTAAGGATGCGAATGCTGCACATTTGTCGGTATAATGCGTAAGACAATACATTTTGACGTAGACTTACGTCTCTCCATAGTGGTCTAATGATGTGTCGGGAAAGGAAAAAATTATGACTCTTTCCGTGCTGAAGTTAAGCGCTTATAGCTCTGCAACCAAATAACACAGAGAGTTGGTTTTAGTTTCATTTAACAGAGAAAGGTGGACATTCAAGATTGCAAAAAGAATTTTAGAATTTTGAATTACAATTTAGTCAGTCGAGCTGCAAATTTGGTGAAAATCACGAAAAATTTTGATGACGTCACAGCGACCGATGCGCGCGCACGCAAACTAAGGCAATTCATTCATCTATCGCGCGAAATATTACTCAAGAATTGTTGAATTACGTCGAGTTTCGTGCTAAAGTTAAACGCTTATAGCTCCGCAACCAAATAACATAGAGAGTTGGTTTTAGTTGCATTTAACAGAGAAAGGTAGACACTGAAGATTGCAATATTAATTTTAGAATTTGTAATTACGGTTTAGTCAAGGTCGAGTTGCACAATTGGTGAAAATCACGAAGAATTTTACATAGACAGAGTCACATAGTCACACTAGACTAATAGTGACTATAGACTATAGAGTTAATAGTCCCATAGAGCTACTTTAGTCACAGAAAGTCACAGTTGAGTAAGATAAGTAAGTCTACGCCCCTCAATCCCAGCGGCCGTTTCACAGAGACAGCCTCCCGTCGATTTTTTTTATCACAAGATATAAATGATATCCTAATGTGATAGAGTATGAAATATTTATATTTCGTAGATAGGTTGAAAGTTTGACAATAATAAGCTGAATTGATGGATTAATCGCCACACGATTATCAGGTTAGCACACTTTTAATAAAATTGTAAGCATGACAGTAAAAGAATATATTAAAATGCTTATTAATTCACCAAAACCATATTTAACTTATAGATACAAAAACCCAACGCTTGTTGACGGCTTGTTGTTTGGAATAATAGGTCTGAAGATGGTTGTGATAAACTTTTTGTATTAAAATGCTTTGTATGGAAATAAAGTTGTTAAATAAAGTGTCAATTATATTTGAGATTACTGACAGTAGATTCTTAATGAGAAATGAATGATCTTATTGTACTCTTTGGTGTTATAAGCGAAAAAAAATGCGCAGGAAAAGAAACATCAGGCAAAATAAAACATGTTTCATAAGAAAAAAAAAATGGGATTAGAATCAAAAAGCAGAAATAGAGAAGAAACAAAAACGGTAAGTAGCGACTACTACAATGATGTTCTATGCCTATTGTTGTTTTACGAAATAGATAAATAGAATTTTGGTTAATTTAAGAGCAAATTGATGAAATAATTTGTTTATTACATTCTGACTTAAATTAGAATAAATGTTAATAAATGTTAAAATTCAATTAAGCTATAAAATTTTAGTTAAAATTTATTGTTGAAATTATTTATATTACATTTTCTATATTCCTTGAATTCAATAATTTATATTTACACAATTTTTCCTGAAAATGAAAACCCATACAGTATAGGGTTAATTAATCCACATTTATAATCAATACGACATGCAAAACAAATCTATTTCCATGTTTTTAGCCTTTTGAGTTTTAAATTTAGAATATATTGAATATGACAAGCTTTTCACTTTCTCGTATACGACCAGTAATCTTTAAATCGTCAAAAAATTCGACCTCGTTTTGTATTCTAAAATAACATGTTATGTTTTGTGCATCAGTAATAAAAACTAGATATTACCGTTTGTTTTTAATTTTAGATTATAAAATTCAAGAATTTTTTCACGTATTGAAAATCAGTTACATTGACTGCGGTTGGATTAACTGCATTATTGAGAATGCAGTATTTTGCTTGAAAGGTTTCTTCCAAGTTTTTACAAACATTTATTGATTAATGGAATGTATATTTATCTCGATGTTATAGTTACAGATCTAGTTTATATTTTTTGATTGTACAAATCTGTCATTTAATACATTTGTTCTTTTCGTAAATATAATCTTTGCTTTTGTATATTATTAGAGGTTAATGTAATTCTATTAATAAAACCTAGAGCTAAATGTTTATACATTTTAAAATTAATTAAAATTAGGACTTAAGTAATACGCTATTTAATTAGTTTTTACATTTAATATAATTAGCACTTCATCAATAACATTTAAAATTATCGATATAAACAATAAGAAATTCTTTTGAATTAAAGTACCTTCTTTGATTGTTATTATTCGATTAATATAAAGAATAATAATGAATTTATAATTATTGTTTTAAAAAATAAGGAAACCAAGAGCAATTACAAAAACTTCTTTATTTATTAATTGATTTTCTAAATTCTGAGAAAACATTGTCTATCAGATTTAATAATTATGATACAAAAAAACCATCTACCGGTAATATTTCTTAAAAGTTTTAACTTTAAAAAGAACTTTGCTAAAGAATATGTTGAAGGAGTGATGGATTCAAACAAACTTCGACAAAAGCACTTTTTTCATAATTTTTTATTCCAAATTTACTATAATTATTCAAACATTGAAAATATTTTTGCAACTTCAAGTAAGGGACCGTCCACAAATGATGTCACGCTTGGAGGGGTCGAGGAGGGGGTTCGTGAAAGTGTGACAGTTTGTGACAAGGGGGAAGGAGGGGGTAACAAGAAGTGTGACATCACACATTTTGGTTAAAATAAAAACATTTAAAATCAGCAGATTAAATTTTGAAGTCATTTTGAAATTACCAGAATTTGGGGGTATTTTTTAAATTGGGGCTAAAACAACTTTCATGTGATTTTTTTCTCTCTTATATTCCTTTCTTTTCGAAAAATTCATTCAGGTTAGGTTCTGAGAATATGGTAGCAGCAAAAATTCTTCAGCATTAGATGAAAACCTTCCCCTGTCACACCCTTGAAATGTCCAACAAAAGATTCTTCGCCCCACCTGGGTGAGTGGTAGAACTGGTAGTGGCACAAACAGGTTGATCTTATTGAGGCCTTTTTTTTTAATTCAATCTGTTTAAGAGCATTTTGTGTTCATAAAGTAAAGATAAGATTTAAAGCAAAATATATCAAATTCCAAAATACTACTGTTTTCAATTGCTCTTTTATATTACTATTTTATTGCTATTGTATAATAATTATGTTTTTTGTTGTAAACCATAATTATTATTATTGTTATGCTCACAAATGTCATTAAAACACATAGTTAAAATTTAAAAATAAAATTTGATGTATGATTTATAACTTAGTGCTTTGTTTCTGAACTGCAAGTATATGTTTATGTAATATAGCGTGACATGTGACAAGGGGGGGGGGAGGGGGTATGGTAAAGTGTGACATTTTGTGACAAAGGAGGAGAGGGGGTCAAAAATATTGAAAAAAGTGTGACACCATTTATGGACAGCCCCTAACGTCATTTTCTATAACTTGATGAATGGACTAAACACCTCTGGTTAAATTCCTGTAAAATGAGCTCCATTTACATTACGATTATTTTAGAATCCTTGAGCCTTATTTCAGTTAACTATTTTATTTTAGTTAATGAGAGCAATATGACCATTACATTAATGCAAACAAAACTTTAATACTTCAGTTTTAAAATACAAGTATATTAAATTGTCTAGGAAGACAGTAAATATTAAAAAGCATGCATTTTTATTTTAACAATGCATAAAACCTTATTTAATGTAACACAAGTAAAAGAGGTTTACTAATCATGATATTTTTACATCTACATTCAGTGTCAAACAATGCAATGTCAAACATTTCTCTTAATTTGAACAATTTGCGTTCTTCTTGTCAATTCTTTTGTAGAGGGACGAGACTCATGTTAATATAAGGAATGCCGCTGTTGAAGAATTAATACAATTTCAGGAACCATTTTTATTAGATGGCTAAGTTCCACGACATTAAAAGGTACAAGACGCAAGACAGAGAACAACAACACAAGACAAGTACACAGAAGAAGCGAGAGAGGCATCATGGGAAAAACCCGGATGGCTCTAGTAGCGCCACCTACTATAAATAGGAGAAGGCAGTGAATTGTAACCGCTACACTTTTAATTTTTTGAAGCATACAAGATTTTATCACTACATTTAAGCACATTTTTTTAATTCGTACCAAATAACAATTTGCTCATTCAGACATGCAAACAAGTGTAAACTTTGTTTGCGTCGTACTACCATAAACACTGCTTTGTTTCTTTAAACACTTAACGGTATTTAACTATTTCCAAATTTAATATTTTGTTCTCATTATCTGTTTCAGTTTTATCTATTCAATTAAATTTGTATATATCTTTATATATAGTTGCACCTTTTAAGATTGAGCGTGGTCCGATATGCTTTAAAATGGTTTTGCGCTGTAAAATTCTAGCGAACGTGCCAACAATTTAAGATAAATTACTTTTTGACTGATTGTTCCGGAATGAGTTCCCCTCTTATGAAACAGCACCAAACTATACATGTATCGTTTTTATTTACTTTAACTGTTATAAATTGACAAATTTATAAATTGATTAAATTAACTAATAAAAATCTGGTGTTTATTATCTATGCTTTTTTATTTAATTTTAATTTTTGTTTAGTTTATCTATTTTTATTTACTTTAACCTTCTCCTGAAATTACCATTTTCGCTTTATATTGCCTTATTTGTCATATAAAGATAAATATCGGCCACATTTTTTTAATTTCACCTTTAATAAGTGATGTGAGCACGCGATACGCTATATAAATTGTATGATGATGGTTTATTTGGTTTTGGATATATTTCTGGTTGATTTTGCTCAGGAAGAACAACTGATGCTTTATTTTGTTCGTTTGTTTTATTATAGCTGAAAAGTTTAAGACAGGCACGCAACCTTTGTAGTTTTGAAGTGCAGATTCCCATAGGGTAGAGCGTAAGAATATGTTTGGCTCACGGTAACACTAGCAGAACCGATTCCTTTCTGATTCTTCGAAACTGGTAAGTAAAAATAGTTAATAATATCATCTTCACTTGAAAAATTCCTTTGAGTTTTAAAATAATAATTCCTAATATAATTTCTCTTTAGTCATATTTGAATGATACTTTGTTTTTTTCGATCATGTTTATGGCTTTTTCTTTACAAAGTGATTTTTAGATCATTAATATTAATAAGTGATCACAGAAATTTGCAAATCTGTAGCTTTGGAGATAATACATTCCACAGTCATATGCTAAACCTAAGTAACCTAAGAAAAATACTTAGCTGTTACCATGCCTATTAGTAAGAAACATCCAAAAAAAAATTGAATTGATACTGAAATTTGTAAATTTGAATAAATGATTACGTAGGTTTTTCAGTATATGAAATTATCACTATAATGCTTAATTTAGTTCACGTGACTTCGCAGTACCCACACCACAAGCGTAATTACGTATGGCACGTTGCCTTACGATGTGCTGTGACGTCACTTCATTTTTCTCGCTTGCAAGGTGCTTCTTGAATTGAAATTATTGCTGCTCACTTCAAGTGTCAATAGAGCCCAACTTGCTCCATTGAAGTAACGTGTTTGACGTGAACAAGAATGGATTCCTTTACATGCATTTAAATTCAAATGATAACAGCTGAAACATGCTCCTTTGGAACTGCTATTACCTACAGTCTGAGAACGTAAGTATTCTCCGAGGAACGAATATTCAGCATTTATAATTCATAAATCTCTTAGTAGGAATTCTTTATGGCTTATCCTTCATTCCGGACATCAGCGGATTAATTATTCACTCTTCTCTTGGTGGAAATAGATGGCAGGAAGAAAAGAAGAGGAGCATAATGTACAGTAAATTCCTCCTTCTCATTGAAGGAGAGGACACAACTGAAATAGCTGTCGCAATGAATAGTTGATTATTCTGATACTCTTTGACATTTTAAATAAAAAAAGTGTGTCCTAGAGTAAAAAGTGTATCCTACAGACCAAATTACTTCCATACTTTTATCGTTAATTCATTCCCATTTTCATGAATTTTTTAAAGAAAATGGTGCCTTACAAAAATTCGCAATTTTTTTAAAGTAAGCCTCTTTTGAAAACGGGCATATTTGGATGATTGGAAAGAGTAATGATATCGCTTTGGGACTGGAATTTAACAGGTAAAATTATAATATTTTATCATTTAGCAACATAATTTTTTAAAGAAAATGGTGCCTTACAAAAACTCTCTATTTTTTTAAGGTAAGCCTCTTTTGAAAACGGGCATATTTGGAAGATTGGAAAGAGTAATAATATCGCTTTGGGACTGGAATTTAATAGGTAAAATTATAATATTTTATCATTTAGCGAAATAATTTTTTTCCGTTGAAGTTAAAAAGCAGCGTAGATATGTTGTAAAATTTAAAAAGATTTACATTTTATTAAAATTTTCCCATTTCTCTTTCGTCTTTAGAAATTATTTTTATATTTATTTTATTTTTTAAACAAGAAGTTGTTTATCCAAGTATCACTTTCTATGCGACTATTACATTACAATTAGTTATTTTATATTCTGTTCATTACGCAAGGCATGAAACCTGCTCAATAAAAATATGCAAAACAAGCGTATATTTAATTATAAATACATTTGTACAAAATTTATTGATTTATATCATGAAATATATTTTTTGATTGCAAAAAACAAATAATGAAAATTTAATTTCCAAATTAAATAAATATAAGCGATTCTAAAAATTCGAAGAAGTTCCAAGTTTGGATTTTAGACTAATCAAATTTTACAAATTTTTTCTGTAAATAAAACTTTCGACATATTTAAGGAATAATTATAATGAACTTGAACTGAAATTCTTTAATTACTTTTGAATTAAATAACGGAAAGTAATTGATAAAATACTTAAAGTCTTTATTTTATTTAATGAATTTTTTCAATAAAATGGAATTTTACGAAATAAACATTCATTTAATCTCTTAATTTTAATAAAACTTTTCAACCTGCTTGCTTATTAAATCGTATTCCATTAAATATTTTTAATTGTAGACATATTAATTGTAAAAATCACTTTTTAAATTAAATATAATATTTGGTCAAATTTGCAGTTAAATTTGCATTTGCCTGATGCAAAACAAATTTAAATGATTAGAAACAATTAAAAAATTGTGTAAAAGATTAAGTGGTGATAAATAAACTGCAAATACAACGATATATTTGTAGTATTCCTTTCGCAAAGCCTGATAATAAGAAAGATTACCTTTATAAAAACACAAGTTTTGCATTTCCCGCATTTAAAAGACAAAAAAAAAAAATATATTACACCATTGCAATTTAAAGTAGCATGAATTAACGTATTTTATATAGTGTTCGGAAGCAAAACGGGAGATTTTGCTATCGTGGAATAGAAAAAGAATATAATAGTGAATCTAGTTAGTAAAATATTCCCAACATACGCTCTGAACTTGTTTCTACTCTCTCGTATTACGAAGCACACAAAGAAAATATATTGCAATCGTCAAAAAATCCGACTTCGAGATTTTGATGAATCCCCACGTTTTTGACTTCTTTGAGTCCGAAAATCCTTTGTGTCTGTGAACACAATAGCTCTAAAAATGAACGAGCTAGACGAATAAAATTTGGTATGTGGTCTTTACTCCGAATCTATCTAAATTTGTTCAGAATTCGTCAGCGGGAAGCCTGTCTGTCAGTCCATGTGTGTGTGTGAAAATGATAACTCAGAAACGCAACTAGATAGATAGATGAAATTTGGTTTATAGTTTTATTATTAGAATTGCAGATCTGCATCAAATTTTGGACCCAATTTGTCAAAAAGTTAGATAGGAGAATTTTAGTACATGTTATTTACACCTAATCTTATTAGCGTTTTTGAGTTTTGTTGCGTTTTTTTTTTCCTCTCTTTCTTTTGAAATAATACTTTTTTGATGTACAGATCTCCTTTGTCTTTTGTTGGGAAATTTCGGGCTAAGAGAAGCTATGTTTGGCGAAATGCTAGCTTGTGTCGTGTTGGGAAAAACATATCCCTTCTCTTCGTCATTTTTTTTTCTCCGGATGGAAAGCTTACGGGATGTGGTCCCTTTTCCCCTCTGGGTTTCTTCGCGGGGGTGATTGACCCTCTTTGCGTTATCCGTTTTGAAAACTTCGAGAACTTTCTGGGAGATTTAAATTCCGGCTGGTGTTCGTTGACCAATGGCATGAACTGGAGATCTTGGGATCTTGGCGTTGCTAGGGAGAGAGAGGATTTGGCTGGCAAGTAAGAAGGACGTGTTCCAGTTAACGAGGGTGAAAAATGCGAAAAAGGCATGAGGTAGAAAAAAATTGAGATCGTCCGTGGAGCCTTCGGGCTTTCCACCGACAGCACAGTGAGGATGTTGATCGGTTATTTTTAATCACCTGAACCTGTGTGGACGGTGTGAGATTAATTAGCGGACTTGTTACAGAAACATTTCCCAATTATTATTTTGAATCCATTTCGAATAAAGTCCTTAGCCCTTGAAAAAATGGATTAGAATGGATTCCTTGTTTGTTTGTTTCTGATTACCTCTGAGTTTATCTTTGTTTTTTGGCTTTCTTCGTATGATATTGTTTTTCATTATTTACACCATTACGTATCCATTTTTGTACTAAATCGACAGTAGACAATCTTTACGTTCTTCTGTACGTGTTTAAGTGAAAACAACTTAAAGACGCCATAAACATGATAAATGAAATTTAGCTTAATGTCTTGACGCCAAAATTGTAGATTGATGTCAGATTTTGGACCCAATGGAAAGATGTCAGAACCTCATACTCGATTTTCTTCCTATACTAGGAAAAGAAATACAAAACGTTTAGAATTGTTTAGAATGAGAAAAGTTCGAAGGGAGAATACTTCCTCTGGCTTCTAAGCCTGTAAAAACCACGCTTTTGTTTTATATGTGTTTCCTGTTGCTGGTAATAGTTTATACTGCTGGTGGCATTTTTAAGTTCTCCCATGTCACCGCCACACTTGATACAAAATCAATTTTCAAAATCTTAAGTATAGAAACGTGTTTTGTAAAACGCATGGTTTATCAGTCTCAATGATATGCATAGAAATAGTCTAGCATCTAAACAAGAAATAAAATACAATTCCTCTACTCAAATGTCAGAAAGCGGTGAACTATCTAGAAGCGAGATGGACGAAATTTGGAATTTCTAAACAATGTGCTTGTTTTTGAGATTGCTGAAGAAACAAGTAGGTGCCAAACAGTTGTTGGTCTGGTTTTGAAAAGCATTGCAAGAAAATAACCCGGAAGACAGTGAAATAGCCACATGATAATATGTTTGGTTTTTGCGCTGTAGTCAATGCTTGCATAAATGATTTATTATTTTAAATCATACTGCTTATTGGCAAATCACAGACTCATGAAACAACATTCCAAACGCTGACCTTCTTAACACAGTTTATTAACCCATTGACGCCCAAATTAATTTAAAGCATATATTTCAAAAAAATTCTTCTAAATTATGTTTAAAACACGAAGATCAAGTTAACTGTGAAATAGAATTAAATTAAGAGAAAAAAAAATTCTTTTTGGTTTTCCTCTTTTTTTTTAGAGAGAAAACTATAACAAGCAGCAAAAAATCATTTTTAAAAACGTCTTTCACATAAATATTAAAGATTTTTAAAATATAGTAAAATATCAAAAAATAGAAATCACTTTCAAATTCGTTGCATTACCTCAAAAATAAATCAAATGAAAAATAAAAAATTTGACTTCAAAATCTGGTTAACTGGTGGTATATACATCTTAAAAACTGTTTAGGCATTTGTAAAAACCTATTGACTTAGTTGACAGAGCAAAAAAGAAATAAAGGAATTGACTTAGTAGACAAAGCAAAAAAGAAATAAAGGAATTGACTTAGTAAACAAGGTAAAAAAGAAATAAAGGAATTGA
>BGPR01002668.1:109162-120789 GCA_013235015.1 Araneus ventricosus
CATCCATGCAGATTCAAAAATGGAATAGGTTTTCTGTAGAGGAAAAATACTTTAAGGTCTGATATTTAATATCCTCTTTCGGCCTTTCAGAAATATCACGATACTTTCAGTTTCTCAACAAAAATTCCCTTTCAATTTCAGCTAGATAATTTTCTTCAAAAGATGGTTAAAACTTTTTTTTTAACTTCAACAAACGTCACCATACGTTAATACGTCCATAATCACTATACGTCTTCACAACATGACTTTTTCAGCAACTTAAAGTAGATATGTTGAAGCAGTAATTTTTTTTATCAAATATTTCTTTCAGTGCATGCTTATAAACTGAAACGAACCATTGGAAATAATAAATCTTTTTAATTTTACATAATACTTTTACACCTTAACTTTACGCAATTAATGCTTATTAAGTAACTCTTATTACTTTTATTACTGTTATTTATTTTTTGAAGTTTTAAATTAATTATTTTACTGCTTATCAAAGTTTATAATCTACGTATTATTAAAAGCTTAACGATAAGATAAATTCAGACTTTCTGAAGCAGTTCATAGTATTTCACAAATTCAGAGAAGACATTTCCAACATGAAATTCTGTTTGTTACTAATCTTCAAACTGAAATAAGATAGTACTTGCTGGAACTGCCTTATTTCAGCCTGAAAGAATTTTTTTCCAATTTTACCTTTAATATGACTTCCGAGAAACCTGGTAATGTCAATCGAAATGGAGAAATCGGATATTCAATCTGATAGTTGTTTGCTATACAACACAATAAAATTGTATTTTCATTGGGGCAGTTACTGGACGCAGACAGAAGACACATGACCTGGTCAAAATCACGAGACTACAAAATCGTATGAATAAAGCAGTTAACACCGTGTAAGTAGGATTATGAATGACGCGACCTCGATGTGATCACGTGCCTAAAAAATTGACCCCAGCTACTGTTTCAATGCAAATGAGGACGTATTTCTTAGTCTTAAGAGGCTTCTGTGCTTTTTCTATTCAACGAGACCGCCCTGAGTCCGAAAAACACAATTTTGGAATTATGTCTGTGAACATGATAACTCGAAAACTATTAGAGCACACGATAACTCGAATACTATTAGAGCTACGGGGATGAAATTTGGTGTGTGATCTTTAAACATAACTTGTAGGTTTCTATCAAATTTTGGGCAAACTCCGTCAAAGGGAAGTCTGTCTGTATGCCCTCGGTCATTTGAATACTATAACTCAACCAGCGGGAGTGTTCTCCCCTAAACTTTCTCGTATACTTCCCCCAAAAGGTGCCGTTTCTCCTTCCCCCGCGTAGCTAAAAAAAATCGAACCTACTGTTATCCAGAATCCAATGACTATCAGAAGGTTTTTCATTATAGTGATTGAAAAATATCTAGGTAAAGAATTCAAAGATATGCGTACCGATTAAAACGCATCTATCGCACACTTCTAGGTTTCACTCTTGCCGTCTCAAGGACAAACTGACGTAATTTGCTATTTTCGTGAGCAAAGACGATTGCTTCCGTACGCATGCGCGTGGAGATAGCGGATTGGTTTCAATGGTAAATTATACAGGCCGACAGACAGTCAACCCTTTGACGGATTTGGCCCAAAATTTTATACGGACCTACATCCATGACGATAAAACTGTGTACCAAATTTTATCCATCTAGCTATTTTAATTAAATTTTATTCATCTAGTTTTTGAGTTACAGTGTTCACATGACTTCGGACATACAGACAGACAGACTTCCCTTTGACGGATTTTGTCCAAAATTTGATAGAAACCTACAAATTATGTTTAAAGACCACATACCAAATTTCATCCCTGTAGCTATAATAGTTTTCGAGTTATCGTGTTCACAGACAGACATGATTCCAAAATTGTGTTTTTCGGACTCAGGGAGGTCTGAAACGTGAAGATTCGTCAAAATCTCGAGTTCGAGTTTTTTGAAGATTACAATACTTTCTCTTTGTATACTTCGTATACGAGAAAGTAAAAACTTGAATAGCTAGATGTATAAAATTTGGTACACAGTTTTATAGTCATGAATGTAGGTCCGTATAAAATTTTGGGCCAAATCTGTCAAACAAGTGTTCAAATTTCATATTTGGTCCAAAATGCACATTGCGACTGTGTGTTGGCGAGCGTTTCGCTTATTTTACTTAAGTTAGTATGGTTGGCGTTTGACCTTGGCGGTCTACGAAGGAAATTGTAGCGAGCCGCAAACACGCGCTTCGGAAAATATGGCAACCCCCTTGAACCGAAACTTCGTTTCTGACATTCTCCAGATGGAAGGTATGGTGAAATCTTGCGTGATATCTGTAGTAAGATTTCGTTTTCAAAAACGTTAAATGAAGTTGTGGTACCTCAGCGCGCGTAAAAATTGAGAACATACGCAATTTGTTTTGCAAAATATTAAGTTTTTGGGAATTCATGAATTTTATATGTTTCATTGTAAATCACCATTCATAATTTTTTTCTCAAAATAACCAGGCCTTGAGTAAATAAATACCCCAAGAATATTTACCTACCCACTGGGTGTTTACCCACCCCACATTACTGGTCGTATGCGAGAAAGTTTCGGGGAGGCCACTCCCGCTGGTTCTATTCAACGATGTTATATTTTTTAACATATTATATGACATATCATATACTTTTGACGGCGAGAAATTAGAATTTAATTCAGCTAGAATATAAATCAGATTAATAAATACTGAATTTTTCTACATAATAAAACCAATAATTTTGAAAAAAAAGATAAATGAATGCACCAAACGTAACAGGATATTTTTTTCTATATCAAAAGCACATTAAAGCTTCATACGCCCAAAGTCAGATTATAAGTTCGAATATAAAGGAATTGTTTCAAAATTAAAGTTGAACGGAATATAAGAATAAGATATGCAAGAAAAATTGTTCAGTAAACCAGGTATTAGTCACGTTTTAAGTGTTTACCGGAAAGTAAATAATTTTACTGCATTTTGAAACTAATTTAGAAACGTTTGCTTACTGAAGAAAAAGAAATTGCCTGAAGATTTGATTCTGATTAAAGAAGAAAATTCTTATTTTCAAAGATTCTTCCCATTTTCTCAAAATTAAGAAGTTCTAAGAATTAAATTGCTTTTTGGTGTTATATATAGGGGAAACTAGGAATACTTGACTCTACTTTTACTTTTTCTTATATTTCTCGAATATTTGAATATCATAAAAGGATTTGCTTTTCAGAAAAAATGTACTTATTCTAAACATCTCATTTAATCATGACATAAATATATTTCATGAAATCGCCTAGGGTCAAGCATCCCTAAACTTAGGGATACCTGACCCTCAGCTAGGGATACTTGACACTACTTTTACTTTTTCTTATATTTCTCGAATATTTGAGTATCATAAAAGGATTTGCTTTTTAGGAGAAATTTACTTATGCTAAACATCTCATTTAATCATAATATAAATATATTTCATGAAATCGCCTAGGGTCAAGTATCCCTAAACTTAGGGATACCTGACCCTCAGCTAGGGATACTTGACCCTACTTTTACTTTTTTTTATATTTCTCGAATATTTGAATATCATAAAAGGATTTGCTTTTCAGAAAAATGTACTTATTCTAAACATCTCATTTAATCATGACATAAATATATTTCATGAAATCGCCTAGGGTCAAGCATCCCTGACCCTAGGGATACCTGACTATAAGCTAGGGATGCTTGACCCTACTTTTACTTTTTTTTTATATTTCTCGAATATTTGAGTATCATAAAAGGATTTGCTTTTCAGAAAAAATGTACTTATTCTAAACATGTCATTTAATCATAATATAAATATATTTCATGAAATCGCCTAGGGTCAAGCATCCCTGACCCTAGGGATACCTGACTATAAGCTAGGGATGCTTGACCCTAGGGATAGGGTAACTTGACCCTACATGCAAAGAGTACTTAAATTCTTTTGAAAAAATTATGTACGCGAAATTCGCATATTAGGTTAAAATTACTAAATTAAAAAAGTCTTTATTATCAAATAATATTAATGAAACTAATATTAAAAATTAAATAATATGGTTACTATAAAATTCAGCTTATATTAATGAAATCTAGTAAATAAATTAAATTAGTTAAGACATTAAATTAAATCTAGTTATTAAATTAATTTAGTTAAAAATTTAATAAAAAATCAATATATTAATTAAATGAAAAAATTGCAGCAATGGAACTGGAAATTTAACAACGTCATTAGCGTGTTGAAGGATTGCCAGTTTCGGAAAATTAAAAAAAACAGAATAGCAATAGTTGTACAAAACAAGAAATTGAAAAGCTTAATAGACATAATCGGTTCTTTTAATATTTAAAGAAAAATAAAAATAATAAGAATAAAAATATATTTTAGGAGAAAATTCAAATGAAGAAAGAAAGGCAAACTCGACAGAAATGGCGTAACCTTAAATAAAACCAAACGATGACAAATAGTTCGATTAAATATTTTTATTAAAATAATAAATAAATATTTCTTTCTCAGGCGAGGAAAATGGTTGTGATATTTGTTATAAAAATATTTAGTTATTTCTAAAGGTTTCTTTCTAAAACTTTTTAATGTGGCAATACGATATCAATCTTACGAGCGTTGCTTAGCAACGCAGGATAAAATATGTTAGTTGTTTTTAAGAATTAAAAATTATTATTGTAGAGAGACCGAAATGTAACGACTGATGTATATAGTTCCAGCGAATGAATAATTATTTTGGTGAAAATTATGTTAAAATAAAAGTGTTTTTTATAAAAAGTCTGTTAATTCATCCCGCAATAAAGTACAATAGATTAATTCAATTCTTTTTAAAATTCTTACTAAAATAATTATTTGCATTATTTGAAATTATCATATTAAAAAGAAATTGTTTTCGTTAAATAATTACTAACAAACGATTTTAAAATAATTATTCTCTATATTTGAGTTGTCATATTGCCGACCGAGAAGCATAATAGTCTTGCTCAGTTCTGCTAATTTTTTTAAAAAATAAAAGCAAAAGAATAAAAATATATTTTAGGAGAGAATTCAAATCAATAAAGAAAGATAAACTGAACAGAAATGGCGAAACGTTAAAAAAAAACTAAACAATGACAAAAAAATCGAACAGAAGATTTTGTATTTAAATAATAAATAAATAAAATTCGTTCTTTCGCAAGCAAGGAAAAATAGAATAAATAAATTTCAATTCTTTTTAAAATTCTTACTAAAATAATTATTTGCATTATTTGAAATGAACATATTAAAAAGAAATTTTATTCATTAAATAATTAATTACAAACCATTTTTAAATCATTCTCTATAGTTGAGTCACCATATTGGCGACAAACTCCACTCACCAGAAATCTGATGCCAACTACAAAATGTGTTTCGGTCGCCTACGACATCGAACTGCAATAGCTTTTCATAGGGTCAAGTATCCCTAACTTGACTTTTTCTAAATAATCTAAAAATTAAACCACTTAGAATTAAGATACTGCATAACATTGTACATAAAATTATAGCTAAAAATATGCTTAAAACTCTGAAATATTTTAATTCATCATATCTTCAATAGTAAACTTCCTATCCAATGAGGAATTAAAAAGTGAAAATTTACTTTTGGATCCCCAAAACGTATTTACCTACACACCATTACAATAGCTTTTCAGACTGGAATGAAGATCCACTCCAATATACCATGTGACCAAAGGTCAAATAAAAATATCACACATAAATTACCAATTATCTCACTATCTGAGAAAATAGCCCAGGGTCAAGTATCCCTAGTTTCCCCTTTCTTTCGCTTTTTTTAGATACTGTTGGCATTAAATTAAAGAAATTTGATAAGCTCTTGAAATTTTCATCCGATTGGATAAAATTACAGCACATTTATTAGATTCTAAGGTCAGTTTTTTCGCCCTCTCATAAAAAAAATTATGACGAAAACATTCGAGAAATATCCTTTTTATTCCAACGACCATTTATGTTCTTATTTTTTAAATAGCATATATGGCCCGATGTATTAATAAGAATAAATTCAATTCTATCATATCTATGAAGCTAAGCTGATAATCGAATAATTTATGAATATCGATGTTAATTTTCTAGATCAACGGCCAATTAATTTCATCATTTTTTCACATTATTCCCAAATATTTAACAGAAATTCTAAATCTTATCTACAATTCATTAAATAAAAAATTTGAAAAAAAATTTATTCGTGAATTTTTCTACTATTTTTATTTCTTTCCCATTAAATTAAGCATTTCCAATTATTTCTCTTTCATAGGCCATGTTTATAGTTACCGGAATGCGGAGCAAACTTTATTTTTAGAACTACTTGAAACTAGGTTTTCGAACATTTTTTTTTTTTCTATTTGTACTTTTGCAGAGAAGTATTAAAGAAGTTTTGGTAAAAGTATTGCTAGAAACAAATGAAATTACACTGAAGATGAAAAAAAATCTATATTCCAAAAATATAAAAAATATGAAGGCTCTGAATAAAAGAATTCCATCAATTTTGATGACCTTATTTTAAAGACCTTATATCGATGGCTATCAAATTTTTATTTTTATCGTATTCCTTGGCAATATAACTAAAACTCTCTGCTCTAATTTTAAAACATGATTAACTAAATAACAATAGAAAATAATCAGTTCTACAGTTATTTACAAAACATTAGTTGAAATAACATAATACAAAAACACTGCAAATTCAGTATTCTTATTATTATTAAATTTTCTACATTTATAGATTAAAGAATGAAAAGGAGATTCGAACCTCTAATGCAAAACATGGCAACATGATAATTTTTAAGACTTGATTCGTCTATCTTGCCTTTGCCTGCCTTGATTGCACTGGCTGTTGCATCCTGACCTGATTTCTACATCACGAAATTAACAGAAAGAATGGCAGTCAAAACATATCATCATGTTTAAGAAAAAAGCAATTTTTGCCTTGTTGAAATTTAAAAACATTCTTTGTTCAATAACGTTTATTTGATTTTCAAGCTATTTATTTTACCTTTATAATATTTTTAAAAATGTATTCTTAATTATAGCAACGACTACTTGCACACAAAAAAAATTTATTAACGTGAGTCGGTATAAATGAACTAACTAAGTGAATGAAAAGTATTGTTGTGAAATATACTTAAAAATATCTTTAAAAAATTATTGATTGATTGATTGATTGATTGGTTGGTTGGTTGGTTTTTTATGGCACAAGGGCCAAGATTGGCCAAGCTGCGCCAAACTCATGATAAGTTCTAAACACAAATTTTAATTCATAAAGCACAAGTGTACACAAGTATGTCTCTTAAATCAGGATAAGACTTTCCGAAGTGCTTCCGCCGTAAAACACGGTATATAGGGCACTCGCATAAAATATGTCTTACAGAAATAATAGTACTACAGATTGAGCAATTTGGGGCTGGATCCGCATAAAGTAGATGTTTATGAGTAAAATATGTATGGCCCAATCGAAGTCTCGCTAATTTCACACTCATTCGGCGATTAAGATTATTAGGCTGAATTATTAGGCTGGCTTAAAAAATTTATTAAACTTAGAAAAAATTTTATGGGAATGGAATTCCAATCACTAAACAGGTATATATATATATATATATATTTAATTTTAAAGTGGCATAAAAATGGTTTTTGTGCAAGAATACGTTCCAAAATTTTTGAGAAAAAACTTCAACGAATTTTCCCTTCAAAATCTAATTAAAATTTTGAAAGCTCCTTTTGCAATGAGCACCTACTAACAAAAAGCAACTACTTAACAAATTTGGAATTCTAGGTCCAACTGTCTGCCATATAGATTTTTTTGAATGATTTTTGTATCGTGCATGTCACATCATGCATGACACAATTTACAGATAGTACCCGTGCTTTTAACACTGTCATGTTAAAAAAGAATGATGTGCTGAACTATTAAATAATCCTGTAAAATTATAAACTTATCTTCAAAGTAGCTGCCTCAGCTTAAATGGCAGAAAATCGTTAGCATTATTAATTTCAAACTCTGTGATTTTATTGTAAAAGTTAATAACATGTAACTCTCAATGTTTTTTTATAATCTCTGGCTTTTTGATTAGTTTAGTATATGATGGTCCATTTTTTTGTGAGAGAATATCGTAATTTTGCTCCTTGGTCAGATGACGAGGCCAGATCCTCCCTCTCCTCCAAACGTCCCCCTCCCATATAAGAGGGAGGGCGTTTGACTCTCGACGTCAGATTTAACAACAAACAGACCAACATACAAAGCGAAACTATAGTGTATGGAACTCTTTGGACTAGGGATGACGAATATTTGATGAAATGTTATTTACTACTCAATATAAAAAAATCACAAATATCAGTGATGAATACTACTGTCAAGAAGGTGTGATTCAATCATTGGCAAATAATTGGTAAATAAATGTGCATAAAGTGTTTCGAAATTTTTAAAAAAAATTATTCATTTTCTAATATACTTTTCCTAAGTTTTATTTTTTAGTTCTATCGGCGCCATGGAAGCCTATTTGGTGCTTAGGAAGAGGATTGTTCTTTTTGCGGTCACGATCCTCCCCCTATTGCAGTTTCATTGGTATTTCCTGCGATGCTGTGAGTCACCATTCTTGTTGTGCGTTTCGAATGATTACAACTTTTGTATAACGATAGAAAATCGCAATAATCGTTCGAAACAAATATTAACAGGGAAGCTTAGTTAACTGCGATCGAAACGGAAAATGATTGGATTTGTGATTCATTGCAGACGGGATTCTGAATAGTGAACTGTGTTGATGTTCGCTTCAGCGCTTGATGGGAATATTTGTGGTTAAGTTAACTGATCGGAAAAATTTTTGTAAGTAGTTTCTTCTACAGCCGCCATCTATTGTCAGTATATGGACTAAAAACACAAAATTTTTCAGAAAGTATAATAAAACAAATTACAATTTTTTAATTAATATTTTTCAAAACACTTTACATACATTTAATAATAATTTGAAAATTAAAAGTGTGATTGAAATCACACTTATTTAGAACAGATAAATAACAACAATAGCAAAAATATTTGTTATTAAAAATATCATGGCTGGACCCGAAGCCAAGATATTAACTGCCATCGTGGCCTTTTAAAATCTCAAGCACCTATGGTTAATGAAATTCATATTATTCCTTTTTACGCATAACTTAGCAGCATTACCCTAAGAAAAATGCTGGAAGCCAACCTCAAATTGGAAGTTTACCGCACATTTAATAAATTATCATCATTTAGCATGATAGACTTAAAAGAAAAGAATATATTACATTTGCCATAAATGAAAAACTAAATAATTTATTTCTTTTGACTAATTTATCGCCGGTAAAATTACTATTCAATGCCATCGATAAAGTGTCAACTATATCTTGCAGACCTATTAATTGTAAATTTAGATAAAAGAATCGATGGGTAATTTCCATTAATATGCAACCCTCGCTTCAGGCAAGTTGCAAAATTTCTAGCTCTAATAAGCTAATAACAGGTTGATCAACCAAGGTCGAGAACAAATGACTCAGATGATCAACGTTTAATGTCATTCTAATGTCATTCATCATATTCAAAAGGGTTTGCCAATAAAGTACATTCCAAAGAACCATTATTTCCGACTATTCTGCTCATGTGCGATCTGTCGCCACCTCGTGGATTATCAAGTACCTCGATTTTTCTTGACGGAATGTTTTACAAGGTAATTGTCGTCCGTCTCCCGGCGATTACCAATTCAGATGAGTAGTAAGAACGAGTCAAATTACCATATTGGGATGAACAATGAAAGATAAGTTTCCTTCACGGCTTTGATCACGAAGCAAGTAACATTAGAACACAATGAGCGTAAAAAAAGCACTGACTTTTTGGATCATTTGAGGTGAATCGGGATCAACAGAGCGTTTTGCTTGAAACGCAGAAGTGGTGTGAATAATTCTTTAAATGATTTTAACTTTATTTCTTAAGGAACACAAGTACTGAAATTAAATCATTTAAAATTATTTATTTTACTCGCATGCAGCAAAATAAATTTATCACTGAAACATCAAAGAAATTAAATTGTGTGTGTCGACGTTTTTATTTCCTCGTACGTAAGTATAAAAAGAGAAAGCATTGTAATTGTCAAAAAATTCGACATCGAAATTTTAACTCGTTGTACTCTGAAAGATAATAAGATATACTTAAATCACGATTAATCCTTATCCTTAATCCTTAATTAATTAATCCTTATCCTTAATCCTTAATTAATTAATCCTTATCCTTAATTAATTAATCCTTACACTCACTGTATAAATTATACATGTGTGAGTGTAAGGATTGATTTATCGATTTAGGAAGCTGAAAAATATTGTTATTAATTTGTTTCTATTCCTAAAAATTAATCTGCGTGTCTTTGCTTTTATACGGTTTTTATAATAAGCTTAATCCAACAAGAATGTACAAAAGATGTGACATTCAGAATGTCGAGTCTGACTCCACATAAGAGTGCAAAAGGTTAATGAATCTCCACCTGTTAGAACTCCCTGAGGCCGAAAAAACATTTTTGAAATTTTATCGATCTCCCTGCCTTTGAATATGTGAATAAAATAACTCAAAAACAGAATAGCAAGACGCATGAATTTTGGTATAAATAATTCTTTTACCAAAATTGTAGATCTATATCAAATTTTGGACCAAATCCATCAATAGGTCTAGGTTTTTTCTGTTCGCTTGTAAACGAGAAGAAAACTCAATGTGATGGATAAATGAAGTTCAACATGAGGTCTTCACATCAAAATTGTAGATCTGTATCAAATTTTGGACCAAATCCATCAATAGGTCTAGGTTTTTCTGTTCGCTTGTAAATGAGAAGAAAACTCTAAAACTCAATGGGCTAAATAAATGAAGTTCAAGATGTGATCTTCACATCAAAATTGTATATCTGTATTAAATTTTGGACTCACTTTACACGAACAGACACACCTACAGACAGTCAACCAGTTGAGGGATTTTGTTCAAATTTTTATACAGTTTCATAGTCCTAGTCATAAAACCATGTGTCACATTTCATCCGTCTAGATTATTCCATTTACGAGTTATTGTGTTTGCATGCGCACGGACGGACAGACAGGCAGACTTCTCTAGGATGAAGTTCTTCTAAAATTTATACAGATCTATAATTTTGGTGTAAAGACTATATACAAATTTCATTTGTCTAGCTTGTTCTGGATTTTAGTAATTGAGTTCTCTGATAAATTGACATAATTCCAAATATTTTTTTCGGACTCACACATGTCTAAAACGAGGAATTTCAACCAAATCTCGATGCCGAATTTTTTTACGATTACAGTAATTTCTATATTCCACACACGAGAAACTTTTAAAAAAATTGAAATATGCAAGATATTACTTTCAACGCTAATGTATGCAGCAACAATACATGACAAAAATTTTCCTTTCTTTAGCATTTTAAGTTACTGCTGTTGGAAGGTTGAACCATATCATTGCTTAACAAGCAACACCACCTATCTCAATTTTTTGAAATTTCAAAGAGGAAGAAAATACTCATTTTTTTTAAATTTCACAGAGGAAGGAAATACTCAATTTTTTGAAATTTCAAAGAGGAAGGAAA
>BGPR01002668.1:120799-131419 GCA_013235015.1 Araneus ventricosus
TACTCAATTTTTTGAAATTTCAAAGAGGAAGGAAATACTCAATTTTTCGCAACCAACAACATATATTTCTGAATTGTTTTCATATTTGATATGAACATACGACCGAAATGTTTCTACCGAATGTGAAAAAATTCAGAAATATATATTATTGGTTGCGAAAAATTCAATTTTTGATTCCTTTTGATTTCGACGAATTTCGAAAAAGAAGAAACTTAAAAGAAACACAAGAAACTTAAAAGAAATGAAATATGCAAGATCTTGATTGTAAAGCTAATGTGTACAGCAACAATACAAGATAAAAATTTTCCTTTCTTTAGCATTTTAAGTTACTGCTGTTGGAAGGTTGAACCATATCGTCGCTCAACGAGCAACACCACCTATCCCAATTTTTTGAAATTTCAAAGAGGAAGGAAATACTCAATTTTTTGAAATTTCACATAGGAAGGAATTACTCAATTTTTTGAAATTTCAAAGAGGAAGGAAATGCTCAATTTTTTGAAATTTCAAAGAGGAAGGAAATACTCAATTTTTTGAAATTTCAAAGAGGAAGGAAATACTCATTTTTTTGAAATTTCAAAGAGGAAGGAAATACTCAATTGTTCGCAACCAACAACATATATTTCTGAATTTTTCACATTTGATATGAACATACGACTGAAATGTTCCTACCGGATGTGAAAAATACAGAAATATACGTTATTGGTTGCGAAAAATTCAATCTTTGATTCCTCTTTGAAATTTCAAAAAATTGCGATAGGTGGTGTTAAGCGATGATATGCTGTTTGAAAACGATGAATTGCAATATTTTTTTGATCGTTTGAACAAGAATCCTTACTGATTTCAGACATTCATGCCGTCTAAAAGACAAAATAGTTTCGACTTCGCACGACATATCCCCTGTAAATATACACCACCGATAGAGAAACAGAATTCAGAAATTAATGGCAAAGATCTTTCGTTAACAAGCTCTAAAGCTCTTTCAGGCTGCCTATTACCTTTCGTTCGCCTAATGACGATCGTATTTAAGTTCCTTTGGTAATTGTACCTCGAAAAAGATCAAGCTCAAATAAGGGTTTGGGGAAGTTCTGGAGTGCGTGGAATCTGAATCGTTATCTTCTGAAGGAGCTTTTTTTGTTGTTGATTTTCCCTAATAGCCCTTAGATCTCTTCATAATAACCGCAGCTTATTCATTAAAGTGCGCAACAAATGGTACTATCAATGCAAAATCGTACTGTCTGAAAAAGTTTTCGAAAGAGAAGTAACTGAAAATAAATATTCAAGATTTCGAAATTTTTTGGTTGAGTTATAACGTAATTAGTTAGCTTAGTTGACTGAAAAGAATAAATGTCAATGTCAAGCTCTGCTGTTTCCTTTCATTTTTATTTTGTCAGTAATTGCGTATTGTCAGTGGAATATCTACGTAAAAAAATGACGCGCAATGCATATGAATTGATCTGATTTTGATAGCCTGTATTTGAAGACTACTTTTGTCAATTATATGGACAAAATTCCGTAACCCATTGATTTTCAATATTTTAACGTTTAAGGTTAACATACTTAATTCATTTCACACTCTGCTATTGATTTTTCATACCCTTCCGATAAATGTGTGAATTCAAATAATTTACATCAAAACATATTTTGTGTAACATAACAAGTATTCATTATTTATGGAGGACGCTATTTTGTTGGTATTAATAGAATTGAACTTTTCTTATAATACTGTTACAAAGCTATAAATTCGTTTCCCTGAGATGCTAAAGTTGGCGACAAACTTGGCGACTTGGCGATAAATTTGGCGACCTTGGCGACAAAGTTGGCGACCATTTTGGCGACTTGGCGACAAAGTTGGCGACTTTGGCGACAAGTGGAATTCTCTAGAAGGACCTCGAAATTTCAAGCTATTTCTACTGGTTTCATGGACTTTCTAGAGACTACGTCACTTCCTCCGTAATGAAGTCACTTCCTGTAGAAAAGTATAAAGGCAAGCTCTCAAGCCAAGAAGAGTTAGTTGGAATTTGACCTGCAAGCAAGCTGGTGAGTTAACAAGAAACCTTTGAGCATTGTGTTGAGATTTATTGGTAGTCTCTGTTGTGAATTTTTACTAGTGCTGTGTTAATACTTGTGCTACGTTTCTTTGCTTGAGAATATTTGTAAAATAAAGAGCTTTATTTTTGTAATCCTGTTTATTGGACTGCATTTACATACACCCACAAGTTGATTTTGTCACAATACGTAATAATTAGGTAACCTTTTTTTTACTATGTTTCAATATTAGATCTTTTAAATCTTTGGTCTTTTCTCATTTTCATTTGTTCCTTTTAAGGGAGTTTCCCCACATGTTGAGAAGAGAGTATGTATTGCTTCGTATGCCATCCAGAAGTTGTACTTTTATTTCATCTGTTGTTTATTTTATTGATTTTTTGTGGTTTAAATATTGTATGTCACTAAAAAGGTTACAAAAAAAACTATTAAAAATTATTTTATATCTATCCGACCGAACTGAGGTTGACTATATATATATAAATTCAAAAATAACATATATGCACGATAAGGAAATTTTCCATCTCTAAAGTTAGTATGTTTTCCTTTCGGAATTTCTATAAAATCCTTTTCGCTTTATGATGTATGAAGTATACAAAGGTAAAGTATTGTTATCATAAAATAAGTGTTCTCCACGTTTTGATGACTCTTTACGTTTTAAACAACCCTAGGGTAAAAAAAAGAAGAAAAAACCATTAACACTTTTGGAATTACGTCTATCTAATTGTTCATGATTACTCAAAAAAGCAAAAATCTAGACGAATAAAATTAGGCATCTGGTTTTATTGCCAGCATTGCAGATCTGTATTTAATTCTGGATCATCTCCTTTAACGGGTGGATCCTCTCTCTTTTCGTGTGCATGTATCCCAAAGCACAGCAAGCTAGATGAGTGAATTTTAGTAAATGATCTTCATGCTAAAATTTTAAATCTTATATCTAACTTTGGACTAAATCCGCCTATAATGTATGTCATGTGTATGTTAACACGATAACTCAAAATAGTAACGAGCTATATATATGAAATTCGATATGTGGACTTGAAGCTGAAATAGTTGTTCTGTATCAAATTTTGTTTCCAGTCGGTCATCAGAAAGAGATTGAAAATGCACTCTCGATTCCGTTTACCGCACTACGAAGCTATGCATAATACACGCAGAAAGAGATCGAAAATGCACTCTCGATTCTGTTTACCGCACTACGAAGCTATGCATAATACACGCTGAAAGAGATCGAAAATGCACTCTCGATTCTGTTCACCGCACTAGGCACCAATGCATAGTTAACGCTATATTGTGTAAGTAAAAGAGAAAATCGAAGGAAGAACACTCCGGCTAGTTTCACAATGTAGTTTTCTGAAGAGATTTATTAAAATTAACTTAAAAACATATTTTGTTCCGACAAGCACATCTTGTTCTTTTTAATTGTACTTAGCTGCAAAATGTACTTTCCACCGCCAAAGAAAACGTATATTTGTGTGTATATTTAACATATAAAATTATAATATTCTTCAATTAAAGTATAGTAATTTTTACGATCTAACATTATTATTCTTTATTAGATAATTTTATAGAAAGTATGTTTGGTACTTACATCAGCAGATTCCTTTGATTTTTCTTCCAAACTTTTCTTACCGAATCATTTATTATTTCAAGTTGAATGAGGAGCATGTGTCAAATGCGTCTATTGTCAAAATTTTATCTTCAAAGAATAAAAATCAATCTATACAATAATTTCTGTCAAGGCACATTCCACATAACTTTATCTCCCCCCCCTCCTTGCTTCACCTAAACTATTATACAGGAACAAAAATGTTTTCAATAAGAACGAGACTCTGTTTTCTTAATATAGCATTTAATATATGAATCTATTCATATGAAACAATGGAAAAATACTGACAAGTTCACGACCTCTTCAGGAGTTGTCATAACAGCGTTTTCAAATGCAAGTCACGAAAATATACACAACTGAAAAAAGACAGGAAATTTAAATCAGTCCTATCTATTAGGGATTGTTCTTTGGGTAATCAATCTTTTCAAGAACACGCTGTACCTACAGTTAGGTTGGTTAGCCTTTTCTTATTTCCATCAGTATAATGAAATAATTAGGCGTAGAGAACAACTGAATAATTCTGCATTGTTCAACACTTAGAATCATTTCAAATATCTCTATTAAACCGTAAAATGGTTTTAACAGTAAGAGTTTGAGATACAGGCTCAAGGTAGGAAGTTTTATTCAATTGTGAAAAAATGTGCAAAATCTACCGCGGCAGAAGTTAAAGTATACTCTAATGATTCGTAAAACTGTAACCATCCCACGCACAAAAATGAATGATTCTAGAGGCTGAAAGGTAAAATAGGTTCTGGTCGCGAAGCAGTATAGGGTGTTCATTAAGTTCGCATGGAATTTTAAATAGTTGCAACTTTATAATTGCAAGTGACAAAAAGGATCTATAAAGAAGATTAAAAAAGAATTCATTACATTTCAATTCACAATTTTTATCATTTTTGTTCATTTTCAACCACCTTTGTACAGCATCACCTTGGGTACCAACCAAAAGATTTTCTTTTATGTTTTCTTATAGTGAAGCTATGAAAAAACAAAGATTCTGGAAAAGAAATTATTTTTAAGGTAAATTTCTAAAAGTAAAATTCCCGAAGACAAAAAAAACACACCTAGATGCATTAAGATTTAAAAAATGCTTATTTCGAATTGTTTTTTATCTCATATACTTACTAAGTTGCAACTATTTTAAATTGCATACGAACGTTACGGACATTCAGTAAAGGTATGCAAGGGTTCGAAATTGATTCGTGGGAAACTTTACAATTTCAGACGCCGCAATAGTGATAGTGTTGCATTCGTAGTTCTTCGATGCCGTTACAACCGCTGTGTACATCGAAAATCCTCCATTCGAATCAGTAACAGAATTTGTACTGCTTCAGATATTCTTCGACTTTCACACAGCTGGAAACAAGTTGTATACAACGCTTGTGACTATGTAGAATGACTATAAAAGTCTCAATCTAGTACCTATGTTGTATTAGCTGTAATTATATGGTTTCTACCATTAAATTTCCAACCTTCGTGGATCTCCCATCGACCGATTATTTTTTTTCGTGTGCAGTTGAACAACGGAAGAACTACGCATTACACATGGACATTCACCATCGATGTGTTCCAATTCGTGTGGAGGCCTTCTTAGAGAACGTTTCCATTTACAGACCATAAAATTTGGTGGGTCAGTCACAGGTAGGACTGTGTCAACCGCACCTACAGAACGCCGCCCCTTGGCCCGTACCTGATGCCATTACGGTAACAACCGCACCTAAAAGCAACCCGATCACCTAGGCTACTGCGACTCCTCCTGCCCTGCTTTATAAACGGGTCCCCTCCGCCCTGATTTGCTCAGAATGACTCTCACCCACTCTCCCCTCCCCCATTTAATGGTCTTCACTTTTGTGAGAGAGGCTCGGTTCCGCTACCTTACTATCGTATTTCAGTTTTATGGCCTAGTGGGCCGAATGAAAATCAAACCCGGATGGAATATCAACTTTTTTCTCGGTTTACTCCATTTTTCATCGGTTTCTTACATTGACGAAGGGGTTTGGCATCCTGTGTTCCAAAACAGTGGAGTGGCCTAATGATGAATGTCCCGCTTGACAGAAACTATTCTGACGGCGGCAACACGATTTCCCTCGAAGCATGATCCTTAAATCTCTTTTAGGTTTTTTTTCACTAAGTTATTATAATTAACAAAACTAGCATAGTTACGAATGTTTAAATTGCTATTTTTATCAATGTTTAGCGAAAAAAAAGTGAAAATTAATCATTAGCATCAATAATTCTGATAGCTACATCTCGATTCTCCTGAATAAATCTTGATTGACTGAAACCTTAGAGTCACAATATTCGAAACATGATCCTAGAGACTCTTGAGGGTTTTTCCAATTCAATTAATAATGAACACGTTTTAATGGCGTACTGATGAACAACAATCCAGTATCGTCCTATATCATCATGGCTGTACTTATACTAGAGATGACAGATTATTTCTCCTGAATACTATAGAAGCTGGTCAGTGGGGTAGACTAGACCAATAGGTAACGGCACTCTGACCTTCACTATCTTCTTTATACTTGTATAACTAATGGTCGTGGCATCATGGTTTTTATTCGATCATAAAACAAACTCAAAATCGCCAATATTGAGCAGAGGATTATGAAAAGAATGCTGCTTAACCTGTCAGATGAAGACAATGAGCTCATCACGGCAGAGTATTATTTACAGCCCATTAATGAGGACTGTGGCCCCAGAATACACTGTCAAACTGAAATAAGCGAATGTTTGAATAAATGATTAAACAGAAATGCAGGGTGTTCATTAATTATTGTCGGAGTTTCCGTACCTCATAACTTTCGAATAAAAATATTACGCAAAAACTGTCATTGCTTCGTTCAGTTACGTATTGCTGATTCTGTTTACCGCACCGCACTACGAAGCTATAACATAATACACAAGATCGAAAATGCAGTCTCGATTCTGTTTACCGCACCGCACTACGAAGCTATGCATAATACACGCAGAAAGAGATCGAAAATGCACTCTCGATTCTATTTACCGCGCTACGAAGCTATGCATAATACACGCTGAAAGAATCGAAAATGCACTCTCGATTCTGATTCACCGCACTAGGCACCAATGCATAGTTAACGCTATATATTGTGTAAAGTAAGAAAAATCGAAGGAAGAACACTCCGGCTAGTTTCACAATGTAGTTTCTGAAGAGATTTATTAAAATTAACTTGAAAACATATTTTGTTCCGACAAGCACATCTTGTTCTTTTTAATTGTACTTAGCTGCAAAATGTACTTTCCACACGCCAAAGAAAACGTATATTTGGTGTGTATATTCTAAATACAAAAGTTATTTGTATTTAGAATATAAAAATATATTAACATATAAAATTATAATATTCTTCAATTAAAGATATAGTAATTTTACGATCTAACATTATTATTCTTTATTAGATAATTTTTTTATAGAAAGTATGTTGGTACCTTACATCAGCAGATTCCTTTGATTTTTCTTCCAAACTTTCTTACCGAATCATTTATTATTTCGTTGAATGAGGAGCATGTGTCAAATGCGTCTATTGTCAAAATTTTATCTTCAAAGAATAAAAAATCAATCTAACAATAATTTCTGTCAAGGCATATTCCACATAACTTTATCCCCCCCCCCTCCTTGCTTCACCTAAATATTTAGGAACAAAAATGTTTTCAATAGAACAGACTCTGTTTTCTTAATATAGCATTTAATATGAATCTATTCATATGAAACAATGGAAAAATACTGACAAGTTCACGACCTCTTCAGGAGTTGTCATAACAGTTTTCAAATGCAAGTCACGAAAATATACACAACTGAAAAAGACAGGAAATTTAAATCAGTCCTATCATTAGGGATTGTTCTTTGGTAATCAATCTTTTCAAAATGCCTTGTACCTACAGTTAGGTTGGTTAGCCTTTCTTATTTTCCATCAGTATAATGGAAATAATTAGGCGTGAGAACAACTGAATAATTCTGCATTGTTCACAGAATCATTTCAAATTCTCTATTAAACCGTAAAATGGTTTTAACAGTAAGAGTTTGAGATACAGGCTCCAGGTAGGAAGTTTTATTCAATTGTGAAAAAATGTGCAAAATCTACCGCGGCAGGGATTAAAGTATACTCTAATGATTCAACATGCAACATCCCACGCACAAAATGAATGATCTTAGAGGCTGAAGGTAAAATAGGTTCTGGTCCTGAAGCAGTATAGGGTGTTCATTAAGTTCGCATGGATTTTAAATAGTTAACTTTATAATTGCAAGTGACAAAAAGGATCTATAAGAAGATTAAAAAGAATTCATTACATTTCAATTCCTATTTTATCATTTTTTGTTCATTTTCAACCACCATGCTTTGTACAGCATCTTGGGTACCAGATTTTCTTTTTATGTTTTCTTATATGAATATGAAAAAACAAAGATTCTGGAAAAGAAATTATTTTTAGGTAAATTTCTAAAGTAAAATTCCGAAGACAAAAAACACACCTAGATGCATTAAGATTTAAAATGCTTATTTCGAATTGTTTTTATCTCATATACTTACAGTTGCGAACTATTTTAAATTGCATACGAACGTACGGACATTCAGTAAAGGTGTATGCAAGGTTCGAGAATTGATTCGTGGGAAACTTTACAATTTCAGACGCCGCAATAGTGATAGTGTTGCATTCGTAGTTCTTCGATGCCGTTACAACCGCTTGTGCCTCGAAAATCTCCGAAGATCAGTAACAGAATTTGTACTGCTTCAGATATTCTTCGACTTTCACACAGCTGGAAACAAGTTGTATACAACGCTTGTGACTATGTAGAATGACTATAAAAAAGTCCAATCTAGTACCTATGTTGTATTAGCTGTAATTATATGTTTCTACCATTAAATTTCCAACCTTCGTGGATCTCCCATCGACCGATTATTTTTTTCGTGTGCAGTTGAACAACGGAAGAACTACGCATTACATGGACATTCACCATCGATGTGTTCCACATTCGTGTGGAAGCAGAACGTTTCCATTTACAGACCATAAATTTGGTGGGTCAGTCACAGGTAGGACTGTGTCGCCGCACCTACCCCAGAACCTTACTTGGCCCGTACCTGATGCCATTACGGTAACAACCGCACCTACAGGCAACCGATCACCTAGCTGCGACTCCTCCTGCCCCGCTTTATAAACGGGTCCCCTACGCACTAAGTTCCTCAGAATGACTCTCACCCACTCTCCCCTCCTCCATTTTGAGGTCTTTACTTTTGTGAGAGGCTTGGCTACCTTACTATCGTATTTCAGTTTATTTCGTGGGCCGAATGAAAATCAAACCAATGGAATATCAGCTTTTTTCTCGGTTTACTCCATTTTTCATCGGTTTCTTACATTGACGAAGGGTTTGGCATCCTGTTTCAAAACAGTGGGTCTATGATGAGATGATCCCTCTTGATAGAAACTATTCTGACGGCAGCAACACGATTTCCCTCAAGCATGATCTAAATCTTTTTTAGGTTTTCACTATGATATTATAGATAAACTAGCATAGTACGAATGTTTAAATTACTATTTCTATCAATGTTCAGCGGAAACCAGCGGGAGTGTTCTCCCCTTTCTCGTATCTTCTAGAAAAGGTGCTGTTCCCCTCCCCGTAGTAAATTCGAACCTAGTGTAACCCAGGATCCAATGACTATCGAAAATATTTAGGTAAAAAATCAAATTCGAAGAATGCGTTCCGATAAAATGAATGCCGATTTCTACTCTTCTTGGATCAAGGACAATCCTTCCGCATACAGATTGCTACCAAGTACGCATAAAAGGGGAATCGGATGAAAAAAAAGCGCCAAGCAGGAGTCAATAAATATCGTGCACAGAAGATTGCGTTCAATACGCATGCGCGATAGCGGACTCGTTGGAGATGCGCTTATTCAGACCGACAGACAGTCAGCCTTTTGACGGATTTGGCCCAAATTTTTATACGGACCTACATTCATGACGATAAAACTGTGTACGAAATTTATCCATCTAGCTTTTCAAGTTTTGGATTATAGCGTTCGCATGACCGCGGACATACAGGCAGACAGACTTCCTGTGGACCGATTTTGTCCAAAATTTGACAGAAACCTACAAATTATGTTTAAGACCACATACCAAATTTCATATCCGTAGCTCTCATAATTTTTCAGAGTTATCGTGTTCACAGACACACAGACAGACAGCCATAATTCCAAGAGTTTTTTTCGGACTCAGGGAGGTCTAAAACGTGAAGAGTCTTCAAAATCTCGAGTTCGGATTTTTGACGATTACAATACTTTCTCTTTGTATACTTCGTATACGAGAAATTAAAAATGGGAAAATTAATCATTATCATCAATAACTCTGATAGCTACATCTCAATTCTCCCTAGACAAATCTTGATTGACTGAAACTTTAGAGTCACATTCGAAACAAGATCCCAGAGAGTCTCTTGAGGTTTTTTTCATTCTATTAATAATAGACACGTTTTAAATGGCGTATGATGAACAACAATCAGTATCGTCCTATATCATCATGGCTGTAGTTATACTAGAGATGAGGGTTATTTCCCTAGTCATAGTAGCTGGTCAGTGGGGTAAACTAGACCAATAGGTTAACGGCACTCTGACCTTCATTATCTTCTCTATATAGACTTGTATAATACTGGTCTTGGCATCATGGTTTTATTTAATCATAAAACAAACTCAAATCGCCAATATTAGCAGAGGATTATTAAAAGAATGCTGCAACCTGTCGGAGATGAAGACAATGAGCTCATCACGGCAGAGTATTATTTACAGTCATTAATAGTATTTAACACTTTATTAAACTGAAATAAGCGAATTTTGAATAAATAAGTCAAACAACAGCGGGGTGTTCATTAATTATTGTCGGGGTTTCCGATTACCTCATGCTTTCAGATAAAATATTACGCAAAACCGTTACGTATTCGTAATTACAACTCAAAAAGA
>BGPR01002668.1:136093-147116 GCA_013235015.1 Araneus ventricosus
GAGAAGGAAATAGAAGCTGAAGAAAAATTGCAGAACATCTTTCTTCATTGGTGATTGTGACGGCGTTTTTAAACAATCACCAATGAAGAAAGATAGCAGCGTTTCAATAGAGTCATCAGGAAAGAGCGAAGGAAGTATTCATCGTCGATTAAATTGTTCTTGGTGTCTTTGGTTATTCCCTAATCCTGCAGCTCTCAGCCAACTGTATGAAAAGGAAATAGCACCTGAAGAAAATGCCGAGCAGTTCTCTCAGTGTAACGGCGTTTTCAAAGAATCACCAATGAAGCAAGATGGTGGCATTTCGGTAGAGGCATCAGGAAGATAATGAGGAACCATTCGTCGTTGATGAAATTATACTTGATATTTTCAATTAGTCCATAATGCGGCAACTCTCGGTCAAGTAGTTGACAAGGAAGTTTCGTTTCAAAACAGTCCATAATTAGTTCCTCAAATGCAAATAATTTCTCAAATTAAATACAATCTAGGGTTTCAGAAGGCAGCAGAGGAAGGCTTTACTTACATGTTCGTCTCACATAAATTGTTCGTCCCTTTTCTATTTATTCCCCAATCTAGCAGCTCTCAACCAACTGCTTGACAAAGAAAATATTATTCGAAGACATTCACGAGCAGTTCCTTAAATGCGATGAATGTTCCAAAGGCAAGAAAATCCAGAGTTGTGGTGTTTCAGAAAGCAGCCGAGGAAGGCCAAACAGAAATGCTAGTCTCCGATAAAGTTTTCGTTCTAAATTCTTAGTTCTTTGAAATACTTTCGATGAACATTGCCTTGAGTACAAAGACGTCCCACGAAATCACACTCCCGTAATGCGGTGTTTCAGTAGGAAGCATCAAACATTGATGCAGAAATATTCATCTCCAATAGCTTTTTCTTGCTGTCGTCATTTATTCCCCAGTATAGTAGTTCTGGTCCAGCTGCTTTACAAGGAACTACCTTTAAAATTCGTTCTATGAGCAGTTCTTTAGGTACAAAGACGTTTTAAGAATTGACACTTCACTAATGTGTCTCTCAAAAGGCAACAGAAATTCGTAATGCAGAAATATTCCCCCCTAATAAATTTATTTTGTTGTCTTCACTATTTCCCAATATAGCAGCTCTCAACCAACTGCTTGAAGAGGAAATATCATTCGAAAACATTCAATGAGCTGTTCCTTTCATGCGATGAATTTCTCAATGAGCGACAATCAAATTTTGCGGCATTTCAGAAGGGATCAGAAGAAGGCAATGTAGAAATGTTCATCGCCAATAAGTTTTTCATGCTGTCTCCTTTTATTCCTCATCCTAGCAACTCTCAGCCAACTGCTTGACGAAGAAATATCATCCGAAGACATTTGATGAGCAGTTCCTCATGACCAAAGACTTTCTAGTAAAATGACAATCCAGTCATTTGGCGTTTCAGAAGGAAGCAGTGGAAGGCGATGCAGAAATATTATTCCTCAATAAATTGTTCTTGTTATATTAATTTATTCCTGATTCCAGAAGTTTTAAGCCAACTGAACAAGGAATAAATTTCGTCTGGAGATATTATTTTGATATTCTGAGAACAGTATACAACTCTGATGAAAGTCAGTAGAAAAAAGCTTGATTGAGATAGATAACAAGAGGAAGGATATATGAAAACCTGCCATGAAATAAAAGATAAGGTAATTTCCTTAGCTTTCAAATTCTTTATGTATTGCTAATTTATTTTTTCATCAATTTGTCATTAAAGAATATTTTATATAAAATATATTTAGTGAAAATGCAGTTGGATATAAAACTAATGACCTCGCAGTTTTTATGAAGCTTTTTCTGTGCTACTCAATCCATTCTTTGCGGTACATCACTATCTGTATGAGCATATGGTATGTCAGTAAATAGGTCGTCAAAACCGTTTGGGAAGAAAATCGATATATCTATGATCTGACTGTTAAAGCAGTCTAGTGAGAACGGGTTTGTAGATAATAAATCAGGACTTCCTTCTCCAGTATTGAGAAGTTCAACAGTATCATTGATGTCCAAGAAAGGATTTCCAGATGGATGTATTTGGCGAGCATCATCGATGATAAACAAGTTTGTCGCCAACGAATCCCCATGAGCATCAAAATTTTCAAGCATATACAGAAATGGATTAGTGTCGGAGACATTATTTTGACAATAGTCATTATCAAGTTCAATCATTTCATCATTAATGTTTTTCACACAATCAATATCATCAGTCCATATGCAGGCAACTTTTCTTTCAAGCATAGTCGAATCATCCATGTTAACATTTGTGCTCTTTTGGATTGTTTTCTCTTTTCCTTTTTCAATGAATAAAAGATAAGGTATCAGGTAAATAATGCACCACAAGTTTCCATAAACAACGATTTGGGAAGTCCCCACATCCAGGGGAGTATGGCTAACACAGCAATAACTTTTGTTCCAATCATCTCCAAAATATTCCTTTTCTGCCAAGCAATATTCTCAATTCAACAGATATCTTTAAACAGAGAATCGCAGCATTTCACCAAATCTTAACACACTTAAAACAAACACTTTGAAGCAATAATGTGGATAAAGGTAACCTTTTTAACAACACACTCGCAACAGTTAACTCGTTGTTTCACATTGATTTGTAATTTACATATGTGGATATCGTTACATATTGTTTCTGACTGCTTTGAATATGTAACAATGAAAGTTGATAACAATAAATATGAACACAAATTTAAAGGTAAGAAAATTGAGAACAGTTCACATGCATGAAATTTGGTATATGAAAAAATGCTTTTTATAAGCATTTCAGGCTTTTCAGTTAATTAAAACCAATTAATTCCTTTTGAATGCTTCCCACATAATCTATCAAATATCTCTATCTTTATTGAAAATCAGAGTTAGATTTTTAAATTCTTAGATTTTTTGGGGGAAGAGTGACTGACTTTTGACTGTTAACAAAACTACTATTTGATTAATAATATGAAAGGCTAAAACAAAACCGTTCTAGAGAACGTGGAAAATAGGTACTTCATAAGGAGTATATCTTTGTAAATCAATACACATCATCATTTAAAATGACAAGGATAAAAAGAATATCATATTAATGACTACAAGTAAAAATAATTTTTAAAAAATGGAAACTATTAGGCATATAATTGTTAATCATGAAAAATTTTATAGTGTGCTATTTGCCATGCTTAATATATAAGAATCATTTTTCTCGCAACGAATTGAAAATTTTTATACAAATAAAGAAATCATGAATATTATGATCTTTTGACAATAATTAATTCTTACTTTAAAATTTAAAAACGTGTTTTCTTTTTCAAATAACTCGAAAATAATGCTTAAGATTTTATTCATCTTGACAACTTCAGAAACAATGAGGAAAAGAAAGTTTAGGTAAAATATTCTTTAATGAACATGAAACCAGAATTTCAAACCATTATTTGAATAATTCACTAGAAAGTTGTCAAATAAATTACATATCAAATATTTACCATTCAACTGAAATTTCAGCACGGTTTCTCTCTTTGACGAAATCAAGAATCGATCAGTCTATAAGAATCGGATTTCCAAAAATAGAATGAGTCTGTCTCTCAGTATCCTCCTCCCCCTCCCCTCCAAGCAACTGCAAATGTGTCGCGCTTAATTACAAAAGTTCAAACTTTCGAATTCACGAAGCATTAAAATTTAAAAAGGATAGTAATATATCAGATTTCGGAGGAGTGTTTATCATACTTTCACTAGAAGTATTCACTTTCAAAGATAATTTGGATAAGATCTTCTTGATGGGAGAATTTTACTGAAAGAATTTGTAAATTGCTCTAGTCGAGTTTTTCAGCTTTCATTTTCTCCTCCCGTACCCCTTCATTGGTCTTTTTATTTTTACTGACATACCACCTCCCTCACATAGGTACACATACACACAAACACAACAAACTCTTCCCACAAAAAGTTTTGTTAATATTGTTAAGGACTCAGATTAATTTAAGAATCAAACGACACGAATTAACTTAATAACATTAGTAAGACTTTTTTGTTTTGCATTTCATTCTGTTTTTTATAGTAGTATTAGTTCCACAACCTAGAAAATGAAAACAACATTGAAATAATGTCACATTAACTTAGGATGAAAGCTAACCATTACTCTTCATGATAATCAGCTATTCAAATGGAAGACAATTTCAATTCAGTCCTTGAGATTGATTCAAGTAGCTGAGTTTTATAAAACTGGGTTCAAATGAAGACAAATATATTCTCGAGTCTGAAGCTGCGTCAAGCTCCCTGCGGTATTTTTTAATATTATATACTAGCAGTACCGGCACGGCGTTGCCCGTGACATGGTTATTAGAAGCAGTGGCGAATCCAGGGGAGGGGCTATCGGGCTGCAGCCCCCCCCCAGAGCTAAACCAAAATTCTTGATTTAATTTAAAATCACTACAACTATTTGTTCTCAATTTTCGTTTAAAAAATAGTAATAAAATCGTTACAACATTGCTTTCTGGCTTGACAGGCTCGAATTTTTTTTTACTTTTCTAGTCATTCCACTTGTACTTGTAGCGTTGGCGCGGTCGAAAACATTTTTTGGCTACTTATTTCATAGCATTTTTTATTAAATTATCGAAAGTATTGTAGTGTTCTTTATTATTCTTATTGTCAGGAGAGGAATGTTTGTAAAGTTAAAGTGTTTTTGTTTATATAAGCCACGAGGTTTGGTATTTGTCTCTACAATACAAAATTTTTATGACCTCATCCCCCCCCAGACCCTAATCCTGGATTCGCCACGGATTAGAAGCCATCTGGCTTCGAGGTGCATTGAGTCATCATCAGGGCTACCTGTGTGCCAAATTTCAGGGCTGTAAGAGCAATATTTTAAGTCTAAACATCGCACATAAACACAAAAATATTAATTGCAGAACAACAATATAGTAGTCACTTCATTAATAAACGTTGTTAAACGTAGAATTCACAATATTCTCAGCATTACATTGGTCAGTGTTGTCAAACGTAGAATTTTTAATATTGTCACCACTAAATTGATCAGCATTGTGAGAATATAGAATTGGCAACATTGCTTACACAGTGTTATACAGTATTCGGCTTTTTAATAAAAAAATGTTAAATTGAATTTTTGAGAATAAAATCCTAATTAATTAATCTAACATGAATTATTAAGCTAAAACTAATATTTTTGCGCCAAACTTTTACGTTTACAAAACTTTTAAAAACTTAGATACAGCATTCGGTATTCCTCGGTATTCACAATATTGCTCCTTATTACCCAAAATATTTTAGAATATTGTTGTGCTACTGGGGTCTGTGACCAGAAAGGGGACAACTCACGAAATCAAATAGTATAACTCACGAATGAATTATCAAATCAAAACAAAGAGTCTCAAGACAAATAAGCAATTATCTTTAATCGCCAGATTAAAAATTTAAGAAGGGGGAAAGAGTAATATGTATTCATCAAATACAACTCAAAATGAAATTATCGAATCAAAGCAAATGTATCAAGACATATAAAATAAAATCTAGCAAATAACCAAACCAGAACGACAGAGAACGACTCTGTCACCAGAACGACAGAGAACGACTCTGTTACCAGAAATGGGACAAAACAATGCACAAAGTATCCGATTGAGATTATGTTTACTTATGTCCACGAAAAATACATCTTTTGAAAAGGAGTTGCTAAAACTTGAGTCAAAACAACTCAGTGGCCCCAACAACTATTAAAATGGAATTAATATTTACATCATTTAGGCTGAAGCAATATAATATTCGGTTTTTCTCTCTGCCCAATTTTCAGGGTTGTAAGTGGAATATCTTGCGTCTAAACATCGCGCACACACACACACAAACATTGCTTTTTATATAGAGAGAGAAGATTAATATACGTAATGTCTCAGAGAGCTTGGTTTACAGATTCCATAAAAATTTTGGTGAAATAAAATATGAAGGCAAAATGTATTAGCATATTAACTCAGATTTCAACAATGAAAGAAAAAAATGCAATTAAATATTTATTTAAACAATGAAAACGGTTTGAATTGCTTTGCAACAATGAAAAGTATTGCTGTAAATTATACCAAAAAAATATTTTTTAAAAGTTATTAAAATTGGAGAAAATAATGTACGGTAATTTTTCGTTAAAAATAGACTCTTAGACGTTTAAAATAAACTTCATTAAAACGGGAATTGTTTGTTCTTTCTTATGGTGTATCTATTTTCTTGCTGCGATTATTAGAAAAAATTCAATGGAGAAATGAGTATGAAAAATCATCCAAAATACCACAAAAAGTTAAACAAAAAATTTTCTAGATTGAATTTTAAAATTCAGGTTTCGATTGCACTGAGTCACCATTAGTACTACTTGTGTGTCAAATGTCAGGGCTGTAAGTGCAATATTTTACGTCTGAAAATCACAAACACACATACAAATGCGCGCACGCACACACACACGCACTCGTACACGCACACACACACGCACTCGTACACGCACACACACGCACGCACACACGCACTCGTACACGCACACGCACGCACACAAACATTACCTTCTATATAGAGAGAGACTATGTATAAGACGAGTATGTTCTTTCCACAAGTTCTGTGTTTGTGAAAGGTATTAAACATTTTATTGCTTTAACACTGAATTCTAGGTACTCTTCTTTCACTCTACCCAGTAGGCTTAAGACTTTCATAACATTCAATTTTCACACCAAATTGAGGAAGCAAAGTTCTTTAACTTTTTTTCTACACTTAAATCCCCCATCTTAAGTGTTTCCCGCCATTCCCAGCATGTCATTCGCGTACCCCCAGGGGTACTCGTACTACAGTTGGGAACCTCTACTCTAGTCAGAGATAACTGAGGTTGATTGTCCGTCGAAGATACACCCAAAAGCATCACCAGTGAATAACGTAGTATGTTTTTGTACCAGTCTAAGGGATATACAAAGATCTTCATTCAATTAAATAACATTTTTTTAAATGCTGCACAGAATCTACCGAGTCACTGCCCAGAATGTCGATTAATGACATTTAAACTAAATTTTGATCAAATATATCAATTACTTTTAAATGTTTTGAATCATATTTAATAATATTTAACCTGACGCTTTGATATATTGCGTAGATTCTCCTTAATGTAAATTTCTGTTGTTATTGACCACAGGAAGCATACAATAAATTAAGAAATACATCTAAAGAACATATAAATAATTAAAAGGTTGAATTTTCGTGTTGTTTGAAACCAGTAAATTTCAAAATTTATTTATTAGTTGCTTCAAAGCTCGGATCTTGATTTTAAAACAAAACCGTTTTATTTAGTTTCCAACGCGGACAAAACAAACAAATTACGAGGCTCCCTATTAACTTACAATACCTCTGACACAACAGGTTATTTTATTTGAACCGAGTGTTTAAACTCTCTTGCTGAATGCCCGACTCACTGCAATTGAATTCACAAACTAACAAGTTCAAAACGCTAGTATTTCAATCGGGCAGAATAAACAGCAATGTTCCACAAAGTAAAGAACACTTCCGGATGCAATGCATCTCATTCAAGTAAGAAGCCTTTGACTTCTCTCAAAACTCATCCACCTTCATGAAGCTCATCTCCAGATACTACCAGACTGACACACCCATTCCAATCTGGCAAATTTTGCATTAGGGAAGATCACTTCTTGATCCAACTTGCGATAACCTCCCAGCGAAATGACTTAATCAGCGCACAGCAAAAGGGGACGTGCACCAGCAGAAGAGCCAAGAAGATTTATTTCACATTGTGTTTTCGCTTTTGCTTCAAAAGCAGACACCATTTCCAGCAGGTACTTGCTTCTTAACAAGATGTAAAATTAAATTTCTAGTTCCAACTGTAACCTAAATGCTTTGTTCCACGTTCATCTATTCAGTTTGGCTGACAATCGCAACCTCTAAATTAATCCGTATTCTATATTAATCATGTTTGATACATGCTTATTTAGCATAATTTTAACCTGTTACCTTTGACATGTTTGAATCGTTTTAACCTTTAGACAAGTAGACCTTAAGAGATAATGATGTATTACGCATTTAAATTCTTTAATGTTTAAAAATATACATGAAAGACAATACATCATTTGCGGAGTTGAGTTTTAAATATAAAGTGGATTTAGTTCCTATATTGACATAAGAGTTTCTTAGAATATTTTCCAGTGGAAAATTTTCAGTTTTATACACTTAAAAAGAATCTGTGGTACACACAGAAAAAAAGAAAGTATTTTTGCTTTTGCTCTTTTAAATCAATTTGCGAGCTATTGTAATAGTGCGTAATATTTTCAAATACAGCAAAGCGGTAAAAGAATTAAATGAAGATATTTATTTGATTTCGTTGTATTTTAATAGAAGACAGAGGATATTAAATTCACTTAAGAGATTCAGATTAATAATAATCAGTAAGTCTCAGACATTATTTGAATCATAACTGAATGCAATAATAAATAATCTTTGAAATGAATCAGGACAAAATGATGTAATTTATTTTAAACAAGCCGCGTTCAGCGACCAGCTTGTTCGCCAGGAATACAATTTCAACTGAAACTCTTTTGTATAAATTGATATCCATGGTTCTCTTCAAAAAGTAATTATAAATTTCAAATTTTGATAGATATTTAACCTATGTTCTTTCAATAGCCTTGCACCTATTCTGTTCGTTGTCTGCATGAACGTCCCTAATGGAGTCGAGCAACTATCTGTATCATGTAGCATACAATTTGTCCGTTGTCTGCATCAACTTCACTCTCTTATTCCTCCTGCAAATATGCATTTGATTTCAACATTAAAATGACGAAGCACATTTTATGGCCAGCAGCATGTTAGCTGGATCAAATTATACTGATTAAAACTTATCATTAAACCTTAAGATGTTACCTTAGCTTTAAACAATAGAAGAGAAACATGCAAATAAATGCTTATTTAAACAATGAAAGCGGTTTGAATTGCGTTGCAGCAATGAAAAGTATTGTTGTAAATTATGCCAAAAAAATATATTTAAAAATGTATTAAAATTAGAGAAAAAATTGTAGGTCAACTTAATTCAAATCATTGCAATGATAATTTCTTGTGCTTTCAGATAGTGAAAGAATTATTTTTGTGCTATAATATTTTCGAATGTTATTAAGTAAAAACGCAAAAATTTTCGTTTAATTTTTACTTAATTAAAATTCTAATTAATATATCAAAAAAAAAGTGCTCCGAGGTGCACATTCCTACTCTCAAAAGTATGTTTGTGCCAAATTTCGTAGCTCTAAGTCTCGCGGTCTGGCCTGTAGAGTGCCAACACACACACAGACATACCCACGTTCTCCTTTATTATTAGTAGAGTTTTTAATGATTCAACATCATTCTGTTGTCTTTCATTAAAAAAGAGAAAGCCAACAAAGGTTATATTTGCATATAATTTTATTGTATTAAATAAATTAAAAGTGTTAAATTAAGGTGGTCAGACGTCCAAAATAAACGGCACTGTCCCTGATTTTTATTAAACTTCTTAAAACGTCCTAAATTTTACTTATAAATAAATAGCTCGTATTAAAAAAATATTAAAAATATTTAAATATTAAAAACTACGATAAAAAAATTTCAACTTATGTTCTACATAAGTAACTAGACGTCCCGGATTATAGCCGAAATAGTCCTAGTTTTTGAATCTTTTTAAATACGTTTAATATTTTTTATTTCCGAATTGAAAAAGTATTTTTCCCGTTTTTTACTTTTCTATATATAGTTCATATTAAATAAAGAACAAGATTTCATTTTACTAAACATCCCAGATTAATTTTTGGAAAATCTGGTCGTTTCAGTTAAATGAATGTGTTCAGGCTATATGAGAGCAAATGTTGTCTTATATTCCTGGCATACAGTCTGTCACTTTCTATCTAAAGCTAAATCTCTATAGTTGTATAAAAAATTTAAAAAATAGCTCATTTAATCCTCAATTTACACGACATCCGAAATGGCAGTTATCTACGTAATTTCGTACATACGTTCGTTCGAACGTGTAAACGAACAAAACTGTGGAACAGCTTCTGTGTAAACGGCATTTAAATTTTCATTCAAAAGGAGCATACTAATGAAAATATAAAAGTAGAAGGAAATATACTCTTGAAATTTATCCGTTCCAATTCATTTTTTTAACTCAGCAGCATCGTTTTGGAAAAATTCGAGAGTGGAAATTACAATATTTCTTCTATTTTTAACATGATAATGTTAAAGGCTGGATACTATCTGTAAGTTGCGTGATGCGTGACCGACGTGCACAGTGGCGAATCCAGGGGGCTATCGGGCTGCAGCCCCCCAGAGCTGAACCAAAATTCTTGATTTTATTTAAAATCACTACAACTGTTTGTTCTTATTTTCATTTTTATAAATAATAAAATCGTGACAACATTGCTTTCTGGCTTGACAGGCTCGAAAATTTTCCTACTTTTCTAGTCATCCCACTTGTACTTGTAGCGTTGACGCGGTCGAAAACATTTTTTGGCTACTTATTTCATTGTATTTTTTATTAAATTATCGAAAGTTATTGTAGTGTTCTCTATGATTCTTATTGTCAGATGAGAAAAGCCTGTAAAGTTAAAGTGCTTTGGTTTACATAAGCCATGAGGTTGGACATTCGTCACTACGATACAAAATTTTTATGACCTTAGCCTCCCCCGTTCCCCCGACCCGAATCCTGGATTCGGCATTGGACGTGCATGGCTCAAAAACCGTTCAAAACGCTCTACCGGGACCAATAGCAACCAAATTTGGCATATAAGTTCTTCTTGAGTACTAGATGAACACTGAGAAAGATTTTCTGTCTCAAAATGAATCGGAAATTGTAACGTTTCTTCTCAATAACTTCCGAATAAATTATCTCACAAAAACCATTTTTACACCACTTTGAAATTCAAAAAATTAGCTTCTCAATTATACGAATTTTATTTCTGTACAGTTTCTCTCTAATTACAGTATTTTTTACAATACTTTTCATTGTTTTCCTCTAGTTCTGTTATTCTAGTA
>BGPR01002669.1:0-31002 GCA_013235015.1 Araneus ventricosus
CCTCCCATACCATTTTACAAATTGAAAAAATAGAAATCTAAATAGCGAATTATTGTCTTATCATAAACGAACTAATTCTTTTTTCATTTCAACTTTTCGATAGCTACTATTTCTTGGTTCCATGAGCTTGAAAAAGAGATTTTCCCACCCTTCCCTCCTCTCTCTAACTTAAAGGAGCGTTTTTAACCTATCTGGTTACTCCCTCTTGTTGGAAAAGTTCTTCATTTGCAGTCTCTTCCACCAGGCTTTCATTCTTGCAGCTCTAACCCTGCTATAGAGAATAGAGGGCGAAATGTTCTTTTCCTTGTTATTAGTAAGATGTATATATATAACGCTTATCTGTGAACACGATAACTAGTAATTTTGATTAGATTTTAACCTATGAGGTACATGTTAAGGTGAGGAAATGTCGGAAATGTCGGGAACACCTTGATAGATATCAAGCAACCCCGATTTCCCACTTTTCTTCTAATAAGTTCAGCTTAATGTTTGACAGTACTCTTTGTTGTAAAGTTAAACAATGCAATGATCTAAGATGCAAACTGGCCCCCTTTTGCAACAAACTCTCTCATCTCGTCTGATAGCACTAATAAGTATGGATGCAGAGTTTTAATGTAATTTACTATTTCTAATGTGGCATTTGAGAAAAGGTTACATGTAGGACAAATGATATTGCTTATTTCTTACTCTTCGAAATGTCTACTAGTCAGTAAAAAAAAAACTTTTCGGCAAGCTTGAAGGCAAAGGTAGATTCCTTTTGTTAATGTTAAAAAGTCATGAAATATTATATTGAGTCAATACAGACAAATCTAATGACTTTATTGTTTTACACATTGCTATTTAGCTGTGATTCTGTTTTCATGTTCTTGATTTTTTATATCACAAGTTTGATTCATTCCATTTTTCATTCCAAAAAAGTTATGATAGATTTATCGTCAGTACGTACTGAATTTTTATATCTCAAAACATAATCATTCAACAGGTAGGAGCCATAAAGAAATAAACATCTCAGTAAGATGCAAATCTCTAGATAACATTAAGCCAGCCTATCTGAAAACAGTAACAAAGAAATTGACTTCTTGCACGAATGAAGAAAGACTCTAGATTTAAAATAATTTATTTAATCTGCATTATAATAATTGTGCGAAATTACTATTGTCATATGGTAAAATCACTTGAATGAAACACTTAATATGTCAAATGGCCATTTGAGAACTCCTGGTTACAGAAATGATAGCCACTAAATAAATCATATGAGAATAAAATTATTAAACATTGTGTGTAAATTTATTACGTGTTTTTAAAGCTAGTAATCTTTATCTTATAATTATCTAAAATTATATTAATTTAAATAAAAGTCTCTGTGGCTATGTATGTGTTCCACACTCTCCTCCTAAACCACTGGACTGATTCTTAATCAAACTTTATATTTAAGAAAAGAGAAAGGTCACTCAACTTTCAAAGCCTAAAGATGCTTAAAATTTCACTCTAATTAAAAAATTAACAAGGCGTTTTTCATGATGTCTTTCTTCCATAAATTTGTTTCTCTATTTTAATACTTTTTTCAAAATTAATTTTAAACGAATTCTAACATATTCTTGTTGATCAAAAATAATAATCGAAGAACTGTTTCAGAAGGAAGAATGCTAAAAGAAAATTTTAAAAGTGACGATTTAACAATTTATATCGACCAGTATTGATTTTATTTTCACGCTTTAAATTATGAATAATTAAACAGTTAATTTAATTGTTTCAAAAAATATCTCATAAAACTCCTTCATTGACTTTATAATTGTTAAAAATTTGGAATACCTATATAACAAATAATAACGTATGAAGAAAACGAATGTTTTTAAAAATCGTCTGTTAATTGATATTCCTTTTTAATTGAAAGCGTTTTAGATCAGAAATTGACTTATGTATTATAATATTTATACAATAGTAATTTTACATTGAAAAATTAAACATGAAAACATTTTAACTGGAGCAAAGCCAGGTATATCAATTAACAGCCTATAATTATAAAAATTTAACAAAGATATTAACTAGATAATTAGTCCAAATTAATTTATATTATACCGTATAAAAAGTGAAAGCGAATGTTGATGGAACTCATAACTTAAGTAATTTGCTGTCAAAAACTTTCAGTATAAAAGTAGTTTGTTATGATAAGGTAATAATTCCCCTAATTGAAATTTTCTTTTATTCTTAATCTTAAAGAAGCTAGGGGAAATGATAAATTAGGAGGATTGAATATCGCTTTTCAGCTTATAACTTATAAGCAATTCTAGCAGACAAAAACCTTTTAGTATAAAAGTTGTTCGTTATCATAAGGTGATAATTCGCTTAATTGAAATTTTTTTCTATCTTCAGTCGTAACAGAGCTATGGGGGGTATAAGTTGAGAAGGGATTGAAAATGGCTTTTAGTATAACTCTAAGAAATTGTGGCTATCAAAAGGTTTCAATACAAAAGTTGTTTGTTGGATAAGGCAATAATTGCCTAATTTGAATTTTCTTTCTATCTTGAATCGTGGATTATGGGAATATGAAATTTTCAGTCCCCATCATTTCCGAACCCTTTGAGCTGGTTAGCCCATCTGTGAACTCGGCGAGATTTTCACGTCCTACAATTATATCCGTCGCCATGTTAAAGCTAATCAAAATTACTCTAGTTATCGTGTTTACAAATAACACGGGCCAAAGGTTATGCATATACTTCTACTAATAATAATAATGAAAAGAACATTTTCGTCATTCACAACTATTGGAGCAAGAATGGAAAGAGGATGGAAGAAACCAAATGACAGAGCTTTCCAACAAGGGGTAACATGCGTAGGTTAAAACGGTACTCTTTAAGTAGGGGAGAGAGGGAAGGTGGAAAATCACTTTTCAGGCTCATAACTTCTAAGAATGTGCTATCGAAAAGTTTAAATTCAAAATTGTTAGTTATGATAAGGCAATAATCTGCCCAATCATGGGAAATTGAAACTTTTCACCCTCCACTATTTCCACCCCCTTTGAGCTGGATAGCCCATCTACGAACTCGACCGAGATTTTCACTATCGTTACAACATATCCCAAGCTGGTTAAATTTACATAAAAATTACTCCAGTTATCGTGTTCACAAGATAACATGGGAAAAAGGGTTATACATATATATATATATACCTATATATATATATATATAAACTTTTTAACGAAGGGTGGTTTTGGGTTCTAGGGGTCATGATCGGTGAAGATCTGCAGAAATTTTCCGAAAGTCGTGTCATGAGAACCATTGCAATAGGTAGAGTTCCTATAAGGAATCTACCTAAAAGAAAATAGTATCAACAAGAAGAACAGATCATATTGAAATGCTTCTAGCATTTGCATCAATAAAGACAAAAAGTAACAGAAGTAAACAGTAAACAGAATTAAATGTAAATGTAATCAAGAAAACAGAATGAGAAGAATCAGGAATCGTGTTCCTCAGAAATAAAAGTATCTAACGCGAAAATTATAAACAATAAAAAGATATGCCGTTACGTTATATGATGAGGATACAAAAATCAACCATTGATCGTGTATTTTGGCACTTTCCTCACATAGATAAATTTAATTCTCTATTTAGAAACCTTATGAAATAACGGAGAGTGTCAGAATAACTAGAATATTCTGAAAATTATTCAATTAGACTATTAGATTATCGCGAAAATAAAATACATAAAAGGGAAAAAATATTAATCGATGCTTGAAATTGATTTTTTTGTCCACATATACTGACTGTACTTCACTGACAAATATACAGAAGAATCTTTTAGCAACAACCACTTATTTGAGTATGTGTTTATCAAATTTTATTTAGAAATCAACAGTACAGATAATTTCTTGTTTTATAAATTTTAAAAACTTTTTAACAAGTTTTCTGTACATATCTGATGTACAGAAGTACTTTGGTTATAAACAGCTTGTTTATCCTCTAATATTGTAAAGAATGAGTGTTTCCAACTTTAAATGACTTATTTAGTGTTTTAATGTAATGGTTTAAGTGATTTCAATTGTTATTCTTCTGATATTCATCTTGTGTCAGTTGTGAGAATTTTTTAAATAAAGAATGAGAAACAATCTATTGTAATTAAAAATGCATGTTACAGACACACTCTTTCTGAAATATAAGTGAATTGGTTACACTTTTAAATATATTGTTAAGCATAAGTCAAATAGTTCGAAGCATGCTTGCATCTGCTACTAGTCAATAAAACACAGTAACATCCCTGCATAGTTATATAAAAAATTAATGTTTTCTATCTGCTATATGAAAATTAAGGCTTATGAAAAGCACCTCATTCATTAACAATATTTTCCTTTTGGGAGTTTCCTAGATCAAGGAATTTGATTATGTTAATGCAAAATAAATTAATTTGAGTCCATATGTAATGTATTTCATTGTACGGGTTTGGTACATCATAATCATTAAAATATTCCATGAATTTCTTAAACAATTAAAAGGTGCAAGACTGAAATGAAAATCCACTAATTCAATTTCTAATAGCTTTATTTCTTCCACAGTTCTTACATTCGCTTTTACGTGAAAAATCCTGAAGTCACAGTGTTAAGGCATGTTCCTCTCTACGGTGTAAGTACTGATCTATTTTGCATTTTCTTTTCCATTTGCTTTAGAGAGAATATACAAAAATCGTGCAATTTCAATGGATTAAAAATTAGATCTTAACGGCATTTTTAATCAAACCAAGATAGATTTATATTTATTCTACCGAAATGATTGCACATAATTTATAGCACAGAGTAGCAAACGTTGTCCCAAAACACTTTTTGTTGGACTATAAAAAATTAAAGAAGATCCGAAACTCTAGGGCGAAACATAATAGCATAACAATGTTCAAAACTTAATTTTACTATCTTGGCTTTATCTCGCTTGATTGCATCAGCCGCCGCATTCTGTGCTTAACGATTTTTACGTCAAAAGTTTTTTTCAAGTATTGAAAACATTTCATGAAAATCATATTGGTATTACTGAAAAGGTATTTTTTCTTAATTTTAAAGTGTTGTAAAAATGTTTGTGTGCGATAATAACCTGCGATATTAAAGAGGAAAAGCGTTAAAATTTTGATTAATATTAAATAAATTAAAATTTAATTAAAATTTTCAAAATTCCTTTTTTAGTGAACAGCTACTACTGACTACGTGCCGAACATTATTGCTCTAAATCCAACGGTCTGCCCTGTCTGACATTTTGAGCGATTTTTGCACCATTCATATACCTTGCCGCAATTTACAGATAGCATGCCAACCTATATCAATTATCACGTGAATAAATTAAATTACAGAATTATGACAGTTCCCTCTCCTCTCGCTCCTTCGTTGTTTTCACAAACGGATATAAAAAATTTAAAGAGAATAAATTGTTTTATAAATAAAATATATTTTAGTTAAATTTGAAATTAAAGCCATAAAGTCGACCTTTGTTGCCCGCATATTTTTCTTTTTATTAACTATCGTAAGTATGCAAATTAATTTAAATTTTTATGAAACACAAGATTAAATCTATGAACAGAATTTTTTGTTACGTATGATATTCATTGTTGTTTTATATCCTTCTATTAGTTTCTGCATCTCACGCTTTTACGAGTTTTGCTTTGACCTCCAAATGTTTCATAAAAAATATTATTCCACATTAATACACTAAAAATCTTTCTTATAAAAGTTATTACATTTAATTTTTTCTGTCTTTCCGCCAAATAATTTTCCCCAAACATAGTATCTCTTTCCTTTTTCGGGATACTTTCTTGCAGTTTACATCCATAATCTAAGCAATTATATAAGCATTTACCTTGGAAGGCAGGAACTGTTGTTAATATTTTTAAATTCTGATAATAAATTTTTAATAGGCACATAATCTATATATTATTACAAAAATTGTCGGGTGTGTGTACGTGCATGCAATCCAACAAGCAAAGTTATGCAGAACGACGCTTTTTTCTCGAATATTTCAGAAAACACGACGCGCAGGTAACAGGAAAAACAGCACTTGCACAAATTAGCAATACAAATAGACAGCAAATCACTAATAACAGTATTTTCAATACCGCTCGGCTTCCCACAGCTTACTGGCTGGCACTGCGGATAACTCCCCAAAGAAAGATTCCAAAGACGGCCGCTCTCCAATGGCAATCCGAGTGGATCAACACGTTCCCAAAAGTTCAGCAACTGCGTGTATTTATTGTTTTCCGACAGGGTGTGACGTCACATGGAATTACCTAGTACATTCCATATATATCCGGACCTAATAGAGATATCGAGAAAATTCTAATATATTTAGGACCTTCATTTTGTAGGAAAATGGTAGCCAAGGTGAGCGGTCGATGACTTCCTTTCCTCCGATAGCTAGAACGAACATCTGTTAATGTCACTTCCCAACCATAAGACTAACATTTTGAGAAATAGATATTACATGTTCGTAACAATATTTAATATTCTAATATTCTAAAAGTATATAAACTATTCTAGTTCCTATTAATAAAATTCTTATTCTAAGAATTAATATTTTAATTCTTATCTTCTTATAATATTCCTAATTTATTATTTTAATTGAATAGCTAATTGCAGAAACCCGAGTGAGTAATTTTTAAAAAAAATTCCTTTACAATCTAAAGGAACATTTACATAATGAGTGAAGAAATGACAAGAGTCAAATCCAGTCACAATATAGATGTATATAATCTACCAGGTAAAAAGAAATATTAATCGGTGATGTTCTTAAAAAAGAATCCAGCATTTTGATATTATTGAATCATGTGGTTACTTCAATCAACGATTCAAATAATACTTTATAAAAAATAAGGATTTCAAAGCAAAAACATAGGAACGCGAGAAGCTGAAAGAAATACTCGAAGAGCATTCGAATTTCAATGAATTTAATGAAATATTTTAATTTTAAGGAATGTCCAGGAATTTCTATCTATGATATTTACTGTGCCTATATATCTTGACGAACGTGCTTGATTTTAAATAATAAAAATATAATTTCCTACTATTTACTACACTAATAAAATCGCGTTGAAAAACAATTTATTGTCTACGTTTCAGCATTTAATATATTTAATAATTTAGGATTATAAATATTATTTATTAATATTTCTCAAATTGACTACAAAATGACACCATCTTCAGGACATCATTCCATAGTTAAATTTATATGTTAGTTGATAATCACAATTCTAAATATTTTATACAAACTGTAAGTGTCGTCCTTAATTGATGGTGCAAAATCTCACAATATCACTTCATCAAGAAGCGAGTTTAAAAACGACTACAAACCTCCATCTCCTATGAACGTGAAACAAGTCACGTTAGTTAAAAAAGTTCAATTAAAAACAGCATGTATATATATATATAAGAATCAAAACATAATAGAGAAACAATAAAATAAATAACATAAATATCAAATTCGAAAATATATGAAAAAAAACGAATTGAAAGTATATCCGAGTAAAGATAAAAATGTGAATAGTAAGAGATGGAAAAATATATAAATATATCACAAACACAATGAATGCGCTAAAATCTGCAAGTCCAAAAGCGCTGTGGTAGATAGAGTATAAATCGGAAAATGAAGGAGTATAAAATGTGAAATGAAAAACGCAATAAAAGCACAATAACGTTTCTTCAGGGGATGAAGTTATTGTGAATTGCTAAATATAAAAGTTTGATATTTTCTTGCAATCAGTTATGCCGAAAAGCCTAAAACACTGATTTTCATCCCTAATGACAAACGAACCAAAAAACAGAGAGAGGAGTTTTAAATAATTAAAACAGAGTTACGATGTGATTTGCGCAAAGTAAAGTAACTTGATATTTCGTGAACATCCGGACTCTATATGACGCGTTCGGTTTATTGCTTTGTCACGTCTCCCGTTGGCTGCATCCCTCAGTCTTAGGTTCGTAAAATTATTTCAAATATTTGGTATTTCATTCGAATTTTTGGTCTATCATAATGTTCTGGGTAAAGGACAGTGTTTTCAGCTTTATGCTAGCACTGTTCGCAGAAAACATTCTAATTTCTCTAAGTTGTAGCGGTTCGTATAGATTTTACTTATTTACCCCTGATGAGCATCCATACGCTTTTGCCGATAAACTACAGTCTTTCCATTTGTTTTCAACAGTGATTGATTTTCCTGAAATTGATATATATCTTAATATAAATAAAAGTCATTGTGTGTATGTATGCTTGCATCTATGTTCCTCATCTCCTCCTAAACCGCTGCACTGATTTCAGCCAAACTTTGCACACTTATTAATTAAGAGAAGAGGAAGATTACTTTCAACTTTTTAAAGCGCAAAAGGTAATTAAACAGTAACCGAAACCGTTTTTCCGCTGTAAGTTCGGAACAAATTATCCCCCAAAAATTATTTCTATACCATCTTAAAGTTCAAAGTTGTACCTTTTTAATGATATCAATTTTATATCTGTGACATTTTTCCTTCAATTTGTATTAATTTTTCAAAATTTAATAAAAAGTTGACATGCAGTCGATTTTAAATAAATCAAATTTAATGATACTAGAGTTAATACTGATAAGTTGCTAGGCAACGGTTACTTACCATTATTTTTTCTGTTAATTTTTTTTTAAATATCGTTTGGCAATGTTTTTGAACAATATTTTGACTTTAATATTTTTCCTTTACATTTTCATAACTAAAAACTCTAAATAATATTTCATTAACCTCAAACGATTAATTACTGTTACCACTTTCTTTATATTACATGTTTTGCAATTAATTGTCTATTTATATTATCTATTTTTTAGGAGATTGTTTTTCAGGAATTCAAATGCTGTTTCAGTAGAGTAGAAAAAAAATGTCTTTAGAATTTGAGCTTAAATCTTTAACTTCGTTATCTTCATATAATGAAAACGGCATTTACACTCGGTAAATTAGAGATCCTTTATTTAGAGTATGAATGAAGAATTTATTTTAATTTTTAGAGTAATAATTTATAAAGAGTTCTAAACATCTGGCGTCCGCGACAGGATTCTTACCTGTAAGTAGAGATCTTTCATTTGTTTATAATGAATGTTTTAAAGCCTAAACGATCTGAGTTCAGGTGATTGTTTACAAAATCTTTAGACGATTTTTGAGAGAGTTTTCAAACAGTCTTCATTGGTTCTTTGCTTTAAATAGGTTAAAAAGTCACTGCAGTTCATATTACCTGTCATTTTTACCTGCGTTTCCTGAGAAATAATAAATCCTTAATCCTTAATAATATATTAAATGAGAGAGTGTGACTGTCTATCTGTTTGTTATGCTTTCACGGTCAAACTACACGTGGAATAACTTATTTTTAATGTCAAACATCATGCGATCGTAAAGCAAACCGCGCATTTTTCGAGTTTGCAGTGTATTTAATTTTAGTTATTTAAATTTATATCTTTTCCATATCAGATTTTATTCAAGAAGCTGTCGTTAAATTGAGGTCGGGACAGAAATCTATTAATAGATATGATATAGCTGCAAGAGTTTTTAGATTAAAATTTAGAAACTAATGTTAATTATAACTAAACAAAAATATGCGAATATATAATATTTTGTTTTATGTATTCTTTTGAATGGTAGAAGTGGATGATATATAGCATAGTGGATGATATATTCCACAGATTGTAATGGCCTGATTATACCATTGAGTACAATGATGTAATTTACAGTAAAGGAGAATATATGAGGAATAGAGAATGGTTGTTGAATTGGTAATTTAGGCACTGATTAATAAAAGTTTAGGTCAGATAAACAAGAAAAAAATATGTCAAAAATGGAGGGAGGTATTACAGAATATCTACCTGTAGATACGCTAATGGGCAATAATATTAACAGATAACAAGTTCTTCAACTCTTTAGAATTATCAGGGGTACCCTTCCGACAAGCTGAGATTAAAAGTCGGTGAGCTAGTACTATTGATACGTAACCTCGATGTATCGAGACTGTGCAGGGTTGCAAATTGCACAGCTAGGTTCAAACGTCGTGAGCGTGTTTAAAACGAGAGAGTGTTTTAATTCCACGCATTTCGATTATACAGAGGATTTACCATCCAAGTTCAAAAGTTAACAATTACTTTAAAATTAGCATTTGCCAGTTTTAATGCCAGGCACTCAAAGGGGCAGGCGTACTTTTGGAAAAACCATATTTTTCCCACGGACAACTAACTATATGTGACATGTTCACGTGTGTTCAGGCCACAGAACCTTTACAACCGTGGAAAAAACGTAAAACAAAAAACGTAGTATACAGAAGTGTGTTAGCATAGAAAAACATATTACCTAACTATAACAACATACACTCCTGTTAGTTGTCCAATTATGTATTATGAACCGTCAAAACTTTTAATTTCCCTTTTCAACATGTAACGAAATATTTACATTCGTGAATTTAAAAAAATTTAATAATTGAAATTCTTCGCGCACAAAGTCGCGGGGAACAGCTAGTATATATATATATATTAAAGAGGCAAAACATAATAGAAAACAATAAAATAATTTACAAACATTCATATCAAATTCGAATGGATATGAAAAAAAAAACGAATTAAAAGTATATCCGAGTAAAGACAAAAAGGCGAATAGTAACAGATGGAAAAATGTATATAAATATATCACATACACAATGAATGCGCTAAAAGCTGCAAGTCCAAAAGCGCTGTGGTAGATAGAGTATAAATCGTAAAATGAAAGAGTATAAAATGTGAAATGAAAAACGCAATAAAAGCACAATAACGTTTTTGCAGGGGATGAAGTTATTGTGAATTTGCTAAATATAAAAGTTTGACATTTTCTTGCAATCAGTTACGCCGTAAGGTCTAAATCACTGATTTTCATCCCTAATGCCAAACCAAACCAAAAAACAGAGAGTTATTGTGCTTTTATTGCGTTTTTCATTTAAATTTTATAATCTTTCATTTTACGATTTATTCTCTCTCTCTCTCTCTCTCCCCCTCTCTCTCTCTCCCACTCACACACAGCATAAAATTGAGATGAAAATTGAAAATCCCTCGTCCAATGTGTTTTTTTCTATTTTGAAAATCGGAAATCTATCAGAGGTACCGTCCTCTTTTCAAACCGAATGATAGCTTCCGATGATAGGGAGGAGGGTCTTTACCTGTAATAACGCATGAGATCTTTGCTTTAAGCTAATAAAAGGGAGCAAAAAATGGACCATTTCATCCGAACTTTAAAGCCAGGGTCCTCCCACTTCCGCTTCATATTTTCCATGAAGTTAATTGAATAATGATTTATTTATTCATTCATGTTTCTTTTATTTGCGTAGAGCGGCGAAATCTTCAGTCACGTGGGCGGACTTCTGGGCTGCTGGCTCGGAATCTCCGTGTTCACTGTCACCGACATCATGGAAAAGGGTTTCTGGAAGGTCGTCAGATGGAGGAAGATATTCAAAGAGAGGGAGGAGAAGAGAGCACCGACTTCTGAAATTCATCAGGATTGAACAATTTATTTGCTGCTTCAAGTTGCACAACTTATAAATCACACTCAATCTAAATTAGCCCTGTCAAGGTTCCGCATTTGCAAACCGTGTCCCACATCAACTTCGTCTACAATGCTAATGCGAAAACATTCAGCTTGTTATTTCTTTGATGTATCACAATACAGTAAGGTATTAATTTAAGCATTGTCAGAAGAGTTCTAATGTATTCAGATAAAAAGAATTCCATTTAATTTCCAAAACAATCATGCACTTTAGAACTGATTCAAATATCACGAAACTCCATACTAAAAATTTCACGCATCTTCAGGATCCGCCAAGCAACGCGCCCTCTGAATGCCTTAAAATAATGAAATTTGAAGCTTCGTAAATTGATCCGTTTTAATCTAAGTGGTTCAGTATAATTTCGCTAAATATGACTAATAGGACCAGAGGACTGTATAAAAAATTCAAATTCGAAATTTTGTCATCATTAGATTTATTCACTGTAGCAACATTAAAAATGGTTTTTAATCATTTAAAGCATTAAAAAGAATTAAAGAAAAGTATAAACCAATCTCTAACGGTTTAGTAATTAACTGTTACAGTGGACATCCTATATATATACAGGGTGTTGCCGAACACGACCGACAAATTCAGAGGTGTGATAGCAGTCATCAACAGGATGAAAAATCACCATAGAGCATAGGGTCCCAAACGACGTTCAGTCTGTGAAAATCGCAAAAATACAAGGTGTCCGAGAATTGTTAGAAACTGTTAAAAATTAATTTAAAAAAATTAATAATGTTCGCCGGTTTGGTGATCCAGGGGGTCGTAAATTACTGAAAACGAATAATAGTTTAGAGCCATTATCGGATAAAATATTGCATCCAGTTAATAAAATATGATCATCTGCATTAGTATGATTCTTAGAAATATGTTAAAAAATATTTGCTATGGTTCGAGATTATAACAAAGTATTAAATTTGGCGCATTTGTACAGAAATTTATGCTGAGAGTAGAACCAGTTGAAGCAAAGAAAATACATATGCAGGGTGTTGCCGAATTCGACCGACAAATTCAGAGGGTTGATAGTAAGCATCAAGAAGTTGAAAAATCACCATAGAACACAGGGAACCAAGAGAAGTTTAGTCGGTGAAAAAATTGAGAGTGTCTGAGAATTGTTGGAAACAGTTAAAAATTAATTAAAAAATTAAAATTGTTTCAATTACTATTTTTTAAAAAAATGAACGCGCATTAAAAAATTTTTTTTCAGGTAGTTAACACGCCGGTTTGGTGATACAGGGGTCGTAAATTACTGAAAACGAATAATAGTTTAGAGCCATTATCGGATAAAATATTACAACTTGAACAAAAATAAAAGTATGAAATGGTAGGGAATTTCACACTCTTTAATTTGTTTTAAACATGTAGTGTGAAACCTGAACAGTTTTTGATATATTGAAGAAAAACTAGAAAGGGCACTAGGAAACACGGATTGGCTTCATCTGATCGGTAGCTTACCGATATTGCTACCAATGTTTGCAGAGGGTGTTGCCGAATTCTATCGACAAATTCAGAAGGATAATAGCAGGCATCAAGAGGATGAAAATTTACCATAGAACTTAGGGTCCTAAACGACATTTAGTCGGTGAAAATCACAAAAATAGACGAATTCAGCAACACTCACTGCAAACATTGGTACCAGTATCGGTAAGCTACCGATCAGTAGAAGCCACTCCGTGTTTTCTGGAGCCCTTTTTAGTTTTTCTTGAATATCTCAAAAACTCTTCAGTTTTCACACTCCATGTTTATAACAAATTAAATAGTGTGAAATTCCCTACCATTTCATACTTTTATTTTTCTTCAAGTTGTAATATTTTATCCGATAATGGCTCTAAACTATTATTCGTTTTCAGTAATTTACGACCCCCTGTATCACCAAACCGGCGTGTTAACTACCTGAAAAAAATTTTTTTTAATGCGCGTTCATTTTTAAAAAAAATAGTAATTGAAACAATATTAATTTTTAAATTAATTTTTAACTGTTTCCAACAATTCTCGGACACTCTCAATTTTTTCACCGACTAAACTTCTCTTGGTTCCCTGTGTTCTATGGTGATTTTTCAACTTCTTGATGCTTACTATCAACCCTCTGAATTTGTCGGTCGAATTCGGCAACACCCTGCATATGTATTTTCTTTGCTTCAACTGGTTCTACTCTCAGCATAAATTTCTGTACAAATGCGCCTAATTTAATACTTTGTTATAATCTCGAACCATAGCAAATATTTTTAACATATTTCTAAGAATCATACTAATGCAGATGATCATATTTTATTAACTGGATGCTATATTTAACAGAAATTATTGGAAAAGCTTTTTCTATAAAGAATGAGAAATTTTTTAAATTACCTCAGAAAACGAAGGGTTCATTTATGGTTTTTAAAAAGACGTTCTTTTTTTGAAAAGTCACCTCTTCTTTTGAGAAGGATAGAAATGGAAGAAAGTGTTAATAGGAAAAGGGTTAAAAAAGTTCCCTAACTGATTTGTCGTTAATGTAATGAATTTTGACTACAACTTTCTAGTTGAACGAAGGAAAATATTGAAATGAAACCATTACAATCAACTTTAAATATATGAACAATTTTCTATTGAAACATAATTTTTATAACATTTAAAAAATACGAAAACTGAATGATGATGGCGGAAATTTACATAAAAATAGTACTTAAAAGTTTTGAGAATTACAAAATTATTTCAGCCAGGTGTTTGCATAAGTAAAATCTTGATATTTGCACAGAGAAATAGAAATAATCATTTTTCTCTCATATGTTTTAAGATAAAAATAAAATAATAATCCATTTTACTTTCCTGAAAATTCGATAAATTTTAAATCCCTGTCTTGGCTTGTGAATCAGTACTACTTATAAAACTGCTAAAGCATTTTATTTTCTTATAAAATTATAGAAAAATCTGAAAGAAAAATTAACGAACTAATTTATGATTCATTGAATGTTAATTGCAGAGATGATACTTGTGAAGAAAGGCCACTTTGTTCTATTTTCTGTGTTTTCTGTTGTTTTTTATCACAATATTTATTTTTGGTCAATAAAATTAATTCTACTTTTGAATTAGTTTATAGTCTTTTCATTTTGAATGTTTCATGAGGCAAGTCTTACGGTACATACTCCGGTAATGGTTGTGAATTAAGACTGCTTAGGTGGGTATCAATCTAACAACATCACAGATTTATTCTGAATTTGAACGTTTGATATCTGAAAAAACTTCCTCATTTACACCACTGAAATGTGTCAAAGCATAAAAGCAGCCATTTCGTTTCTAATATTTTATGAAACTTCTTGAGAGTAATCTCTCGTTTATAAGAGCGAAAATTGATTTATAGATATGTATAGTCACAAGTACCCCATTCCCCATATCGTAGGGATGAGTGTGTAAGCCCGTTTCTTAAATTTAGAAATAGTAGTAAAGAGGAAAGGTCATTGGCTACGGAAATGCTTTATATTTGTTAAGCAAAGTTGAACGATTTTTGTTTGTTGATGTTCGTGACTGACAAAAAAAACCTCGTTAAATTTCGAGCATATAGTTAGTGACACGTTAGCATAATATTATTTTTGTCTTGATTGCATCATCATCATTTTGTGTGTGACATCACGCAATTGACAGAAAAAATGCCAGTCTGTATCAGCATTAGCTTTATTTTGCTAATAAAAGCGAATTGACAGTTCTGCTTTGGAATTGATTTCCGGAGGGAGCAATTTTTTACCGTAACTATAACTTTGGAAAAAGCAGCGAATGATGAAACAATAAAATTGGATGGAATTTTATTACAGCAATAAAAAGTATCGTGACAAATAAGTTTTTATATTAATTTGAAAGTTTATTGAAATAAGAAAAAAATTATGCTGGAATGAAATTGGTGTCACTGAAAAGTTAATAATTTAAAATTGTGTGTATTGATTTATAAAAGGGATTGAGCGATAATATGCTATATAATTGATTAAAAATATAATTTTAATTTTGAAAACAATTTCCTGGCGAGTAGTTACTACCCAAGAACTAACTACGTGCCAAATTTGCTTGTGCTGTTTCCAACTGTCAGTCCTGGAAAGCATTATATTCTGTGCATTACGATTTTTATAGCATGATATTTACTGACAGTAGGGAAGACCGTGGAAAGTTGCTACAATAATTTCTTTAAAAGAAACTAATACAAATTATTTTTCGAAACCTACTTTCAAACTTACTCTGATTATCGAAAGTCTATAATATATTTTTTATAAACGACTAGGCAACAATACTTCAAAATTATTAAAAATATTATACGTATATAAATACATTGTAACAGTTCACTCTACAATGTGATATGTTACAGCACTAGATAGGATTAATTATTACATAAAATATTTTAAGCAATAAAAACAAATATAATAGCTTCGTATTTTTATTATGTTATTATTTTATAATCTCTATTAGGCTATATATATAACAAGCTGCATGGACCGGCATTGCCCGGACAATCTTGAATAATGGTAATTCCCGTGCGGAGAGAAATGAGATCACGTGAGGCCTGGGGACCCATATATTTTCATATGGCCCGCCTCCGTTTTTTCAACAAATATTGTCTTTCACTTCTCCCAACAAACTCTACGAATTCAAAACACTTTAATACAAAGTCATTTTTTTCGATGTTAATAAATCCATGCATAGAAGCTCGCTTAAAAAGAAATACCAACTGCCTTTAAATAAATTAAAAAATGCAAGTACAACGTTTGTGAAGCATTTGATTTTAAAAGAGGACTTCTGCAGACTCCACTGAAATTACTTTTTTGGCGTTTTCCAATTTTTGAATGTAGTTGCATTGTTTGGTGTAAAACCTGAAATTCTGCCATTCGCAGTAATGTTATAGTGTAGCAGCTCTCTCTATATGTGATATTATCTTTGTTGTCGCGAAGTTTAGTTTCCAAAACTGGCAAGAAAAAGAGTTGTTGTTATGAAAACGATGCGGATGAATAAAGTTTGATGTTTGTGATTCTAAACGCCTTCTTTCTTTTTAATTTAAATATGCCTAAATCGTTCCTGATATATAATTTCTTTTATTAATTGCTCCCATGTATTAACTGCACGTAGGCGCGGTACACTAGTAAATCATCAAAGTTTCCATATGATGTCAGAAGGGGACTTATGCGTGGAAGAGGATCTTCAATTGACCCTCAAAAGGCCAAAAATTTACTTACATCACTATTTTCTTATAAATGTTTGTTCTTACAAATGAATTTCACTTACAAAATAACAAATTTACATTTTATTTTGTTTTATTAAAATTTAAATTTATTTGAAAATAAACAAATTGTGAATTTAATTTGGGTTTAATTGATATCTCTTGTTTTATAAATGTTTTTACCTGTTTTTTTTTTAAATCTGAATTTAACTTAAAAACTATCATCTTTCCAAATTTAGATTTCTATGCAAAGAAAGATAGTTTTGCTTTTATTTCAGTTTCATTGATATTCCAGGCATTAGAACCATCTTCCATAATTTTTTTTTTCTTTAAATCTGAATTTTACTTAATAACGAGTAACTTATGAATTTATTTGGGTTCTTTTAAGTTTGCGTGCAAATAAATTCATTTTGAATTTTATTTGAGTTTCCTTGATATTCTTGGCTTTATAATAATTTATTCCCTAAAATTTTTAATTTGTTATTGTTGTTTGATGTTAACAGTGCACGTCTGCAAAATTTAAATTTAAATTTTTCAAAAATTAAAAATTTTAAATTTTTGTCCATATTTGTCCATAGGTTCATTTTCTACTGTGAAACACATTAGAGATATCTTCGACCTTAATTTCGATGTTGTTTACAGCCCATTTTTCTCTCCTACTATAAAATTTTAAAAATCTCAGAAGTATCCTTTTAAAATGAATCAATACATGACAATACATGGCTTATGGACGAGTTTCGTGGTTTGTTTATTTTGCATTCATAGACCGTTTTCCGGTAACCTTCCGATTTAGCCCTTTAAGACCGAACCAGCACGATCGTGCGGGTTAGACATTAGCTAGCATGTCTGCTTCCTGGAGAGTTGTATTTAATAAATGCCGGAAAGTGACGACTGTTCTAGTTTCCAGAATATCAACAGTATCTAGTTTTCTCAAAAGACGGCAGAGACAGTATATTTCAATTATAATCGCGTTAAATCTGTTTGCAAAAAATTTGCACTAACATTAGAACTATTTATCTGTCGCAATTAGCTAATTATTAATACATATTTAATTGCCTGGATACCAATTGTTAATTTAATGTTCAAATAAATGAAAAATAGGAAAAAATCTTAGTTAAGAGTTAATATAATTAATCTTTAGGCATCATATTTGTTTATCCGCACGATCGTGCGGGTTCGGCTTTATTTGAGCTCACTGTCCAAAAACCAACTTCCTTTCTGTAGTGTCTTCTCGCGAGATCCTATGCACACATCGGTGTTTTCTTTCGACTTTATCACTAAGTAACGGCAGTAAAACTTGAAATGGGTACTATATTAAGAAAAAGAAAATAACTTAAAAATTACATGGTTCATTTCCTATCACCTAAAAATAAAATATTTTACATATAAACAATTTTTTCTGCTTTTAGCTTTTTTTCAAGGGAGTTTCACGAAATTTATCCCAGCGCCTCCAACGGTCTTAAGTATTCCTCGAGAAACTTCCGAAAATCGCATTGTCAATTTTACCGTATCAGCACTGAAATGTGACAAGCTCTTTCAAATTATTTTGAAGGATCTCTTTGAAAGCTTCGTAACAAAGTAGACTTCTCACAGAAAGTTCCACACTTGGATTTCCCTCTATCATTGAAATCCTATCATCCTCCTTAGTTTAGTATTGAGGCAGCAAGAAGAATTTGGTGTCAGTACATGTGTTTGCAATTATACAGTTCGGAGAAAGAAATTAGGTACAAAAGCCATCAAAACTGACTCTAGAATCAGCGATCATGTATGTATACCTGAAAATACCACCAGTCCTCATGATAGTGGGAAATGATGGGTGGTCCTTCATAGAATATAATCAGTATATGAAAGGTATTTGCACACAATAGACATTGTCGGAGGAAATACAGGGAGATTTTCTAAAGAAGCAGGGGATTGAAGGGGATCATCCGACATCTCGTGAAGGCGCTGCAATTTCTATTGTGCAAGAAAGAATGAAAAGCGAACAACCAGATATTGCATGATCCGTGAAGTTTAATTTGCATTCTAAAAATACAGGAGTATCCCTTATTTCAGAAGAAAGCACTTCTAAAACTTGGTGTGAGAAATGTGAGGTGTATTTATGTTTATCAAAAACTAAGATTTGTCTCAAATATTTTCATTTAAAAAAATTCTTTTCATTCTTTGAGAAATCAATATTTAATTGAAACTGAACCATGAAAAAATAAATTATGTGAACCTTACATAGATAATGCCTAACTCTCATGATCGTACGAGTTCACATTGACACAAAAAAACCCTAACCCGCACGTTTGTACGGGTGCGCTCCTGAGTTTGAGACAAAAGAATCACCCCGTTTTCTTTGCCCAAGTGTTGGTAAGCGGAGATGAGGCTGATGATTGCCTAGAAGAATTAGGACAAGTGGTGACTCTGATTTTGTTTTGCAAAATGTCTCACAGAGCTCTGAAAATCCTACCCAGGAATCCATCCTGAATTTTTTTGCTAAGCCTGCACTTCCTCGAGGTGGAAAGAAGTGATGTTTATAGTTCTTCCTTGAAAACAAAAACCCAAAAGGAGGATCTGAGCTGCAATTAGCACTAACAGCAAGAGTCTTGGTTTCTAAAGTTCCTCGGTAGATAATTCGAACTTGTTTAATTCGAAATTTTTGCTCGGTCCCTAGAATTTTACATTAAAATATTGTTAAAAAATCGTGGATAATTCGAATTTTTCGTACGATTGCCCTTAAAATATTACGATAAAAATTGTTCATGAGACTTTTCTCAGCTAAGATGCATTATTTATTTTAGCGGTCTTTCTAAGGAAAAGAAAAGCGAGCGTTGGAATGTCATTATGCGTTGATTTCCGAGGAATTTTCTGTCCACCCTCTAATGTTACCCTCTCCCCTCCCTACTGCATTCACTATTGATTGGTCATCCAAAGGCTGTCTGCATTTTTGGATTGCATTCACAGAAGCAATTAAAAATATCTGCCTATTTTTAAAAGTGATGAATAATTAAGCTAGTAAAAAATGTTCGATTTAATGAAAAAAATTTAGCAGTATTCTTTGATAAAGTTTAAGTGTTAAATCTTTGATCGGGGAGTTAATCTTTTTTATTTATCTCTTCTATTTGAGAGAATATATATAATTCGAATTTTTGGATATTTCAAAATTCGATTTCTCTGGTCCCTTCAACTTTCAATTATCCAAGTTTGACTGTATTAAAAAAACCAGATCAACAGTTGTTCCTAATATAAATTATGAATCGTCTGCTCATAAACTTTTTATTAGTGTTCTACCAGAATTCTGTTAATGTGTTCTAGAAACAGCTCTTCGTATATGTTCTTGTTCTTCAACAATAAAAACATATTGTTGCAAATCGTAAATTTTATACACAATTTAAGTTTTTTAAAAAATTGAAATTAGAGTAAAGAATTTAACGGAAATGAAATTTGTGTCACTGATAATCTTGTTTTTCGAACTTTAAAATAGTATGAAAATAGTTATTGTGAGATAATATTTTAGAAAGATGTTCCGGAAAAACGCGCAATCGTGCTTAATTTTTAATTAACTAAAGTTTTAACTAACTTTTGTGGTTTGAAAAGTTGACCATGCATCTTTCGCTTCTTATATTAAATATTTACAAAAATAAACAGCAATAAAGTAAGATTAGATCAAAGTCCCATCATTGCCTTGCAATGAAGCATCTATAAATTTGCTTTATTTCAAAATCCTCTGCATGTAATGAAGTTCTTATTAAATTTAAAAAAATAATGAGGGTTGTATAAAAAATTACACATATAAAATTAGTATCATTCAGAAGGTAAAACTTTGAACTTGGCGAAAAAAATTGTCGAATTGGGAGTTATAGAGCCGGAGGGATTATGTTGAAATTGATTTGCGAAATATTGCGAAAATGGAGGGCTGTTGGTGACAGGCGACCACTGATGACTTTCTGGACGTCAGAAGCTTCTACACGGGATAGAAACTGTGGAAGTCGATACTGTGGTTGGGGCTGGGGGACTCCGTCATGGCTTTATCAAATAGAGAAGTGTTTTTTTAATTATTTCTCTGAAAAGTGAAGGGTGGTGAAGGGCAGTTGACCATTGATTATATATATAAATGTCAGAAGCTTCCATGTAAAATAAAAATTATCGAAATTGGTCCAGTGTTTGCGGCTGTCGATCCGATCTTTCGTATTTGCCAATTATTTCATATATATTGATGTGACGATGGCTCAACTGAAACATGACAATAACACATAACGATCATAACAATGGTAAAGTATTATTCGGTGAGTTATAAAATGAGATAAAGATTATTGGACGGAGATTTCACAATTAATAATGATCATGGTTTCTTCGAAATAATATAGTTGTGTAATTGGTATCACGTAATGCGAGATGGTTGATTTTATCAGTATGCCTGCTCCCCTTCTTACAGAATCCGCTCGGCGTGGAGTAAAGTAAAATTAGTAGTTTCGGAAGTAACATTTACCAACATACTAATTCACAACCTCCAGGTTATTTAAATTAGCATGATATCAAGTTCATAATTGTTAAGGAACTCTCTGAGGTCCCAGACATCGTCTAACAGGCCTTTGGTGTTACAGGAAAAGTCCAATATGCAATAGTCTTACAGGTTTAGTATTCTATTGGTTGCTCTTGGAAATTAAATTGGGTATAAAATTGTTGCTCTTGAAGCGTTGTTCGGAAAGTTATCATATGTCACTTTTAGCTAAGGGGAGCGTTCTCACCCTCACCATGAACCAACAGAAACTCTTGCCACAATTGATAAAATACTCAACTTCATCCGCAATCTCACGACTTTTTGTTATATATGGAGCTGCACATTGTAAGTTTCTAACATTTGCGCTACAGTTACTAGAGCTATGACGGAATCTGTTACAAGAATAATATTAGACAAATAAAATTTTTAAAAACATTTCTAGGTACACAAATCTTTTAAGTTATAGATTTCGTCAACTTCTTCAGACCTGACAAGAATGAACTCATTCGCTTGAGACCTGAACTCATTCGCTTGGAGGTGGGACACATATTGCGAAATTATGTCTTTTAAAACAGCTTGGTTCGGAACATTGCTTTTAGAATCTCAGCCAAAACTCACAAGGATTTGCGACAGGTGACCGAAGTGACCAAGATATTAAAAATGACCTGCTAATCACTCTGTCATCTGAAAGGTTTTTCCGAAAGAACATTTGAATAGGCAACGCGATATGCCGGGAGGGATGCGTTCATAAAATATCTTAATAAGTAACGTGCGATTTGGTAATGTCTGTTTTAAAACTGAGCCCTCGTTTGGTGAAAAAATGCTTCACGACTAATATTATAGGTAGAGAATGCTGCGCATGTTAAGAAATATGTAAATTGGCTGCTTCTCAGCGCTATTTCTTCAGCGGCAGAAGTATGATCTTTTTCCTTCAGAAATTGAAACCTTAAACTCAGTAGAGCATGCGTACAAAATTTTGTTAAAATTGGCGAAGTATTTTGTCTCTACAGAGAGGTCTAAACACCTTCTGTTTAATTTGGATCGCCCTGTACATAGCTTTGCATCCCATTCGGACTCCTTAAAAGGAATATAAGTATTTCACTGAATAATTGGGCCCACACACAGTTTGTTCTGAAAGAAACACACTTGAGATATTCAGACGACTACACAATTTCGAGCTATACCACCTACAGGTTAGACAAAGTACTGTAAACTGGATAAAACTTTTTGCCAGAATACAATGAACACGTGCTGGTAATCGTCGCAATAATAGTAGTAATGAAACTGAGAGTGAAATGGAAAATTTTAACTACATCATCATTAATGTAATAAATATCATTAGCATATTAAGAAAATTTACGCAATAAACATATATATGCTCATATTACTGGGTGTTTCTATATACGTCCTTTCATGTATAAATTAATTTTGGGAAATGATTACAGATCTCCGGAATCAACGACTGATGTAATTGGAAAGCAAAATAGAACCAATACACTTTAACATTTCGCCAGATATATACTTCAGAAATCAGAGAATTCAATAAACAAAATAACGCAAACAAAAAGCAACAAAAGAAAAAAAAAACTCTTGAAAGAACCTAGCCTTGAAGAAAATTACTTTCCTAACTGGAAAGAAAACTAAATAAAAATATGTCAAATTTGTCGGATTTTAGATTCCTCAAGATGAATTTCCTCTCATTCAGCGACAGCAGAGTGCGAAATGACTTTTGCACACTTTGAAGGGTGGGTGATGCACATAAGGGTTGATAATATATACATATCAAGTAGTGCTAATTTGTGTTTCCGAGCCTGAATATAAAAATCCAACCTTCAAATTAAAGCAGATGCATTTCGTGGTTAAAAACTGCAAGTTCTTATATTAAAAAGTTAAAATATTTCTGGGAAGTTTATTGAGTACAGAAAAGATTTAGCATCATTACGATTAAGTATTTTTTTTGTTTTCACTATTAGATTACCTTCAATATCTATGAATGTTTAAATAAAATTCGAAGATTTTACGTCTTATAGATAATAGTTCTGAACTAAACTGATTAACTTCTTTTCTGAATTTTCAATTCTTGAAATATTATGAAAGTTCAAATTCTTTACATTTTCCATTAACAACTTTAGAATTATTAACAAATCTCAATATTCAAAAAAATGCTTTAACCATTTTATCATAATTCTATACAGTATTAAGATGCAGAGGGGCGAGTCTTTTCATAGATCGATATTCACTACTTTCAACTTTTTCCTCTCTAACTCTGCTTCTTCTGATTCGCACTGTGTTTCACCCAGAGGCAAATACTATGGGCTTTCTCCTCAAAGGCCCTTCCCAACATCAAGAAGAAGTATTGGCCGAGGGGAACAATTACGCAATAGCAAATCACCAATGTTCATATTTCCTGGAACACATCTCCATAACTGACCTCGCAACAACATAGGGAATTTCTTCAACCCTATTATCCACAAACCTGACAATTTCCTCGTTCGATGTAGACACCAGCGTTGCATAAACCGATTTCCAGTGACACGGATCTCACAGCATTTCTGAAGCGGTAAAATTTCTATTGGTGGTTCTGTCTGTCGCTTTAAAATCTCTGCATGTCTTCGGAAGCGAATGCACGAAGTGGTTTCTTCTTCTTTGGAATAAAATCATAATCAAAAGAACTTTATACTAGAAATTACAACTCCCAGATCCAACGAGAAAAAATCTTTTACACAGTTGCACATCAAAGCAGTGCACCAAATAGTATCCTTATAAGTCGTTGCGTTTTGCAGTTATCACGTTCACATGCAAGAGAAAAGACAAATGGTGAAGAAGTAGACGAATTTAGTTCAAATTTTAAAACCAAGCCTCGAATTCCGATAATAAATTCATATGCTAAATTTCATACGTTTAGCGTTTGGAATTTTTCAGCTATAGTGTTGAAATGCATTCAAACACAGAATTCCTTTAGACGAATTCGGTCTAAAATTCAGCAGAAATCTGTAATTTTGTTGTGAAGACCACATGACAAAGTTCATTCATTTAGTTTTTTTTTGTTTTACAATCATGATGATCACAGATGGTCCATGTTGGTTATGCGGAATATCGAACTAGAACATCGAAAATGTTATTTCGGACTCAGGGAAATCTGGAACGTGCAGATTTATAAAAATTTAGACACTAAATATTTTGAATGTTTACTATGATTTCTCTTAAAATACTTTCGAGTTCTAAAAAGTCAAAGTCTACTTCTGTAACGGCTAAAAGACATACCGTACATAACGTAACATTTTTTGATGATTTCAATATTTCATCTTTGTAAAGTTCGCGCACAAGAAAGTAAACACATAAAAATCTAGGTAAATCTGTAACGTTTTCTTATCGGTTAATTCATATTTTCTTGCGTTCCGTTAGAGTAACATGAAAGATAAATAATCAAATGTCAACAATTTCTATAATAAAATGTTTTATTTCCACTATTCAGAGTTCTAATTACAGTAATCTATTTACGTGGAAAATTTGGTAGCTCTACGTCCACATGTAGAAACTCTTTGTACGATGGCATTTTACACATGGACAAAACACGGAGACATTCTTCCTGCAGCAAATCTCCCACTCACGCAAGTTGTGGTGCAATTTTTACACGTCGGTCGGTACACGTCTAGTTGGGTACATTTTACGCAAACAATTATTTCCCTGTTCTTTCGTTTCCGTCAACTACTCCATACAATAAGCTTTGTATTCACGAGTAGTGAAAGCCATTCCATTTGGCCCTAAGACCGGTTTATTTTTCATCCATGTATCTCATTCACGGAGGCTCTAAATCGCACTACATCCGCTTCTATCCCCCTACTTCTCCTCCCGGCACACCGACTCCCATCCACTCTCCCCCTTCCTCATAGGGAGGATTCCCGCGTTCTAGAGAGAGCAACCTCCCCTCCCCGCTTCGATTTCTCCAGTCTAACTGCAACCCCCCGCACTTTCCCCATCCCCAAAGCTCTCCACACACACATGGGTGATTTATCGCTCCCCTCGAAGAATCACATTTCATTTGTATGGCCATCTTTCCGATGGATAACCAATCTCGTTGGAATTCCAACTGCGCTGTCTGTCTACACCAATCTTCATTGGGATTTCAGATGGACGAAAGGTTTTGCCTTCCCGCGTTTCCAAATATGTGGAGTGGAACAGCGGTGAGTGTCCCGCTTCCGGAGTAAGTTCTCCATTTCAGCTTTCACAAACTGTTGCAAGTTCTACTCTTGCAGATGGAACTTTAAATGAGTAGCGGTGAAATGTAATTAGTGGAAGGTTGTCGAACCTGGATAGCCTGAACATTTTTAATGTATAGAAAAAGCAGGGGCGGCTATTCTACAGGGACTGCGGAACTGCAGCACCCCCAGCTGTTTTCACTGCAAAAATTTAATCACTTATTTATTTAGTTTTGCATGAAATATCCAAATCCATCAATAAAAGTAACTTTTGACGCTTTCAGCTGAGCCGAAAGATGGGAAAAAACCAAGGTGACTTCAGAGAATTTTCCCTATCCGCTGTCTTCTCAGAAAGCTTTTTCCTCTTCGAGAACTAGAAATTCCCTTTGCTGCAGTTTATTCTGGTTGAGCATGCGCATTTACTGTGGAATCCCAGTCTTTCTTTTTCAGTAGGACATTAATCTAAGCAGAGAACTGTCGGCATGGTAGCACCGCGAGATAGGGAATAGTTTTAGGGTTTATTTGATTGCGGAAAATGGTTTACGAGATGAAATTTGAAAATAAATTACTTTAAAAACGAATGGAAAAGGAAAATGAAGAAATAATTAAATATTAATTAAAAAAATACTTAAAAAATTGTCGTAGATAAATTTGAACGATTGTTTTTCTTTTTACATTCAATCTAACTTTTTCAGCAGATTGTACTTCTAAATGTGGATAAGTCAAAAAAGAGTGGATTGCAAGATTTAAGCAACCCCGATGTTATTCTGTGCGATATATTTATGGTCGTAAGGAAGCGCTGCCCTAAGGAGGAGCTTAAAGAAACAGACATCTTTGAAGAGTATCCAATACAACGGCTCTAGAGCCTGTGTTAGCCGCTCAGAATGAAATGTAGGAAGCTTGAATGAATATAATCTCGCAAAGAGATAAAGTAAGTGAATTCACATTGAAAAGAACCACAGGCCACTTATATGTAGGTATAATACTATAAATTAACCATTTTTTCTTTCTTTCTTTTGAATCCGTAAAATACAAAAAAGCATTATAATTGCTAAAATGTTCGACCTCTAAATATTGAGAAACTGACACGGTTTAGAGCTTTCGGGGTGTCCATCTTCCTCCCACCTGCACTGAAAAAGAAATTTGGAAATGTCTGTCCGTGTGTGTATGAACAATATAATTTAAAAACAAAAACAGCTAGAAGAATGAGACGTGGGATGAGATCTCAACACCAAGGAGGATATCCATCAAAGGAGGATTCCAAATTTTGGAGGATATCCACCAAAGAAATTCTATTTTTTGCCAGTCCTTGAGAGTCTTTATGTCATGTGATTTGTCATACCAATATTGTAGGGAACGTCATTGATCATTTCGCTCGAAATAAAACCAGAAGAGCCGATTTTATTTTAAGTAGTCTTGTTAATATCTATAAATAATACCGTTATCCCTATATATGTATTTATTTTAATTTACAGGTTTCAATGTTCTTTTTTCTCAAGTTCAGTCGATTCCTTAAAGCCTTATAGAAGAGAGTAAGAGACATATCATAAAAAACTGCGAAAAACCATTATAAAAATTCTTATTTATTGTTAGTTAAAAATTACAATTTTCTAAATTAAAATTTCTTTATTAAAAATAATTTGAAGTCGAAAAAATCTAATAATAAATTTAGAATAAAAATGTCGAAATTTACGTTGCAGCAGCCCGACGGCGATTAAGCACGAGCCGCCACTGTTTATGAGTAATACTTGTGGTGATAACTGCTTTTGTAGCTATTCCTGTAATTAGGGGAAATATTATCATTTATTTAAACAGTCAAATTTAGGCAACTATTAACTGTTCAGTCTATGTAACTTTTGGACAACAACAATAAAAAAATTCCCGTAACCAAATCTTTAAAATACTTTAAAGAATTACTACAGATAATTATAGCCAAACAAATATTTTATCTCAGGATATAATAACACATTTTCCAACTGACTTTCAAAGAGCTTAAGGTCTATTTTTCTTTTGTTAATATAATTAATTAATGATATCTAAATCTAATCACTTGTATTCTAACTGTTACCACGTAGCTCTTTCTCCTAAAAATGATTTCTTACACACCGTTTACATAGTTGCATATAATTATCATTAATATACATATAATTCTCTTACTTTATTGCAAAAATATTTAAGAGAATTGAAGTTATGACACTTTCCGAATTCGTCAACTCTCTCCTATATCTTTGTTCCAAGTTCCCAAAACTCTCGCAGGCAAAATTAAAAGAGTGAATATTATAGGTACTGGCATACGAAAACTTTTACTTCATGCTTCATTTACAGACGCGATAAACGAAACCGAAAAGGAATCATGGGGTTCGTTTAAGGATATGGTGATTAGGGTTTTGCGAAATACCAGGGGTTTAGATTATAAAAGCATAGTTAAGGATCAACAAAGATATAAATGTTACGGAAATAAGATGAAATATTATTATAAGCACTAATGAATACACACGAAAACGTACTAGGTAAAAAGCGAAAGAGAAGTAAAAACTATTCAACAATAACAGGCTATGAATGCAGGTAGCCAGTTGAATGTATGATTTACAGTGTAATGTTGAAGCTTTTGTAATAGTTAATTTTTCATTCAAATAGAATAGCCCTTTTTTTATTCATCGTGAATTATTTTAATAAAAATCAAACTAAGATTTTCAAGAAAACTATATGTGATGGTGGGACTGAGATCATTTTCGGTTTTGGATGAAAGTATGATCATCCAAGAAATCTCGTGCAGCTGAAAAAATTATTGCAGACTTATGCAATTACTGTTATGATTTTATCTAATTTCTGTAACCACACGGCATCCACGATGATATTAAAAGCAATTAAAATATTTGCAGAAACTAAGTGAAACTAAATCCTTAAACAAAACCACCCTTTTTGATATTCATTTTATGCGATGAAAACATGAAAATATAATTATGATTCCAAAAATGTTTCTTTAAACAGAACTTTAAATCATTTGAGTATCCTATTGAAAATAAGAGGTAAAAATATGTTGATATATGTACATTTATTTACACTTAAACTCTTGAATGTATTTTTTAAAATCCTTATTGACTTATAAACCTATTTTGAATTATTTTCAACCATTAAGTACTTAGTAAATTACTACTTAGTAAATGGAAATATTTTCCTGGTGATCTGTAATAACTATAGACAGCATATTTTCATGATGAAAATAAATTTTTGAAGAAAACCATTATTTACCTCCATTATTTTTTAGATATGCTTGAGCAGAAGAAAATCACAGAATTTAATAGACAGTCCGTTACTGTTTCAACATGTTAATGTTTCTTAGGCTGGCAGATCATATGTAAATAGCGCGATCCAGAGATCCTTCATAAAACTCAGAAAAGCAGACCTTTGGAACTAGAGCTAGTAACTTTGGCTTCTTGGTAGTAGGTGCTCCGTAAGAATGGGTCTCTTTTATTATTATTAATTGAAAGTTCAGAAGTAATTTATCCGAAGTTATTTCTTCAATAACTTTGTAGCATATTATCACACATATCCGTTTTTACATAACTTAAATATTTATAATATTAGCTTTTCAGTGATACAAATTTTATTCCCTTGCTATTTTTTCGACATTTTGCTTTCAAAATCAAGTATGCAATGACGATGCATTAGAATTTTACCATTCATTCTCTATTGAAATGCTCAGAACTCGTTTCAATGTGGAATCGGCTTTCGCAGTATAACCTTTCATTCAAAAGTTTATTAAATCTTCATTTCAAAAATATTTAATTTACAAGACTTGATGGCTTACTTTTGTTTCAAATTTAGTAGAAGTATCTCTCATTTTATCGTATGTTGATATATTTTTATATTTGATTTAGAAACTGAGGCAGAACAGTAGTATGCAAAACGCAAACGATGAAATAACGAACGCTTTTTCAAAATGATATTAAAACAAATTAAGTAAAGATAAATCTATGATGGAGGTTAAAATACAAAAAGATTAGGAAAAAACGAATGAAGAAGAACGAGGAGGAAGAAGAATCCGATCAATTTTCGTCGTTCTGATCCGAGAATCAATTTTTCCTGGATGCTGCTGCACATGCGAGCATCAGATATATTATTGCTCTTTTGTCTTAATTGGATATTTTTTCCTATTTTTTCTATGCTTATCCAGTATCCTTTTTACCACGATAACATTATCATTCTAAGATGTTTCGAACTACAGGTTGGAATTTCCTCTTTTTATTTTTGTTTTAATGTATGTATCAGAGCAAAATTTTCCTTTGTCTTTAAACTGCTTCAAAAATTGTTGAAAGAATATTATTGTTAATTGCATATGATTTTTATTTTTATGAGGCACACTAACCCTAGCTCTGATGAAACTATAAAGACAAACGTGAATAATTTTATGATTAGTGGCAATGCAGATGCAGCCACCACTTACCAACATCGGCCCCCTCATCGGAAAGTGTTGGGTGAGAGGGTAGATGCAAGAATCAAGCGCTTATACATTGAGGGAATTTATAATGTTTATTTTGATTTTAAAACAAACACCTTGTGAGAAAGAGGAAATGGAATTTTTTTTATATAAAAATAGCGTAAAAAACACTTTATTAGTATTAGTATTGATAGAATTCAAATAATAATACTACTTATTAGAATTGGTAGAATTTTCCTCAAATTCATATAAAATTATCAACAAATTGACAGTAGTTTTTAATCCTATTAATATAGTATTTTTATTTGACCATTGAGAGACATGTTAACTAAGTTTCATCAAAATCGCTCCATGCTGAAACATGTGAACGAAATTTCAATTACTCTCCTGTATGAGAATGTATTCCAATGACTCATCTCCATCCAACCCAAAAAGGGGTGAGTCAGGTTTCTCATCTTGGTATTTTGAGATGAATAATGAGAAGCATGTATGCTAAGTTTCATCGAAGGAAAATTGATTCATCCTTTCTTCCCTTCGTGCCTTAATAAGTCCAGTTATCATCCAGAGGAGGTGATCAGAGAGGATTAGGATTTGTCTCGACTGTGCTCCCCCTTAACTTGACTGTTTGAAACATACTCTCACTCCGTTATGCTTATTATCTTCTCCAACTAAATCCCATTTTCGGAAGTTAATATTGCTTTAACGTTATCTTATTTTTACTCGTCCAATAAGAAAACTTTATATACAGTTCGATCAAACATTTCCAGCCCTATAAACACATCCCACTGCCACATACCCCACGACTCTGTAGCTATCCTCATATGCTCATTAACCAAACCATATCTGAAGTTTTACAAATTAAAATACATTAATCAAATTTGATGAAATTAAGCCCATTTGTTACGTGAACATAAAAGATCCACCACCACCATACTGAAAAGGAAATGTTTGGAGATGATTGCTCTTATAGTTTTTTTCGGAAAATGAGGAAAGTGTGCAACATGTTTTGCCGAAATCGCCCCGGCAGTCGGGTGTCGGGCTAAAATAATCACGCGTGTATCTGTATACACTCGCTGAATATCTGTCGGATGCCGGGATAAAACAATCGCGAATGTATAAACTCGTTGAATGTCAGTAGGATGCCGGGATAAAACAATCGCGAATGTATA